>VURO01048647.1:62862-83278 GCA_015108175.1 Pelvicachromis taeniatus
AAAGTGGTCAGTGCTGATTTAGTTAGAGGTAGCTTAATGTTGCTGCAAAATGCTGCAAAAGTTTGGTAAATAGTATAAAACTGAGCTTCAATTATTTGACTAATTATGTAAAAACGCCAAATATCTGCATGTTTATTTGCCTGAAATGCCAGAATTTGTTTATTTTCTTTGTTTCAGGACTTCAGAGTAAATATTTCTCTTTTTCTGGAATTTGAAACTCGTAGTGCTAAAGAGGACAGGGTGGCCAACTTACTTCCAACATTATAATATAAACGCAATAGCTACGCCCCTGAACGGAAATATATCCCCAAATAGAAAAGGGTTATTTGTGATACTGCTCTATCATCACTTCCTGCCTTGTAGATTAGTAACTGTCACATGTTATCCGCTATCACACCAACCTTCTATCAGTGGAGATTTGGACAGATCTCGTCTGTCCTCCGGAAAGGACTCCACCAGTCTCTTAAACAGCCTCCCGAGATCAGAGTAACTCCGATGCAAATATAAAATGTTCCTGTCAGACCACTCGGTCCTGATCTCGAAAAACTCCTCTTCCTCTCCGCTCTGGCTGATGATAAGTCTCCGGATCCCGTTAACCCAGCAATCCCGGACGAACATGTTGACCAGGGACGTCCCTTCAAACACAGCCGATGCCATTCCTCCAAGCCGTCAGTCCAGCATGCTGCGCCGGGCCCGGTGAACAGCAGACTGAAGCAGTGTTTGCGATGACAATGTCAAATAAATACACAAATAAAAGAAGGCAAGGCGACTTTGGTAACTTTTCGACCAGCCCCTCTGTCTGAGCGGCACAGTCTGAGCAACAGCTGAGTGTGAGCGAGAGGATGATGATGGCTCAGCCCATCACAGGCGTAATCTCAAACGTGGCATGACTTAGAAAAAAAAAAAAATAGACTTTAGAGTCAGAGATAACGCCCCTGCAAACTTGATTTGGTGATCGAACTGCAGGGTTTTTCTTTTTCGTCATTTATTGACAAAGCGTGCAAAAAAAAAAAAAAAAGATATAATCCTACACTAAATCTGCTCCCTCCCTCTTTGCGCTTCCAGAGCATTTAACCTCACACTTGGATCAGCAGTTGCTTTTCTTTCAGCACGGTTTCCTCCCCTCTCCTTCCTCCTTCCTTCCTTCCTCCCTCCTTGACAACAGGCTATTATTATGCAGGGAATGCAAAGGGCTGTGAGGACAAAACTGTCCATTTCTTTCTGCATAATCGGGATCGACAGGTTCGGTCAGTCATTTTCTTTTGCACACTGTCAACTAGTCATTAGTGACCCTGCATGTGAGGCCGCTGCTGTGTATTTCCATAAAAATCAGCACTCCTAATCTTGAAATGAGATGTTTGGAATGAACCACAGGAAAAGAAATGCCCAGAAAGGAGTCCAAAAACAACTTTTGAATGGAACTAAGGTCATAGTTCTTGGCAGTGAGAAACGTTTTGTGTGTTTTCTTGCAGTTGTTTGTGTGTTTTTGTGGTCTTTGCATCTCCATGGGGTCCTGTTATGGCTTTTGGGAACTGGTTTGTATTTCTGTGGTCATTTTGCATCTGTCTGCAAAAAATTTGTGTCTCTTTTAATTTTACGCTCCACTCTGCAGTCATTTGATTACATTACATGGAGAACAAGCCCTTACTGTCTGACTCTAGTGAAGCAGGCAGAAACACAGGAGGGCAATGAAATGGAGCATGCTTCTGCAAGATTCTTCACTTCAAGCTATTTCATAACTCCCGTCTTGTACTGGTACTTTTTGCCAATATTTAACCTCAGCAAAATGATGCGCTGCTCCATGATGTTGATCTTGGGAGAGAATAACCTAAAGAGCTCACTGATGTTCAGCTGAGTGGCGAGACTGGCGAAAGAGGCTTTGCAGGAAGTCAAAAAGTGGCGAATCAGCGGTACTAAAAAGACAGTGGGGGGAAAGGACTGTCTGGTAAGCAATTCATAAAAAATCCACGAAGTAAATAGCATGTTAATTGCTGGTAAAAGCAAGCTGTAAAACACCCCTTACAGTACAGGAACACAATTGCACCTGCACATGTTACAGGAGTCGTTACAGAAAAAGGAGAATTTTTCTGTTGAGATTGTTGAAAGGAATTCTGAGATGTGTAATGTGCACATTGCGTTTTATGAGACCGAGCAGATGGTTGGTGCAGAGTCTGCCTTTGTGCACCGTTTGTTGCTCACAATTGTACCTTTGTGAGTGACTTAGGATCATAATGGCAAACACGAGCACTCCCAACAAGGAAATTGAGCCAGTCGTGAAAGTATAAAGTTTCAATTTGCCACATTTAAGCTGTCCAAAGAGGATCCCTTCATATTTAACAGTTTCATATCAAGCTGTTTCATAGTTCCTCGCTGCCAGTGAGCACTCTTTATTATCATACTGTCTGCACAGAAAGGCTACTATAGAAAGAGACTCGAGGGATTCCCACTTCACTGGAGGTCCCACATTGTCGACCACAGATAGAATTTCATTTTGCACATCCCATGAAATGTTTTTCCCTCTAATTTACAATTTTATTATCTTGAAGCCTACTTACCGAAAGTGATTTCCACAAATATGTGAAAAGGCGAATAGCCGTCCATTTGAAAGTGAGTAGCAGAGTTACAGTCAGTGGTCATAACGAAGCTGTAATCTCCTTGTGATGCATAATACTGGGTAGCCAGCATGTGTCCTATAGAAATGGCCAATTATCGATTTGTAAGAATACTGTTTAAAATAATATAAATGACTGACACTAACCTGGTTTAAACCTTATTTCTGTTTTGGGGTACTTGGATGTTCGTTGTACTTTCTTTTGTAACAGTTATACGAACTGCACATCCCTCCATCCATCTGGTTTGGAAAAATGATAAATGTCCAACTAAAGGAACGTTACGGAGCATCGCATGAGGCATACAAAATTAGATGATCGCTTGCCTCAGTGGTTGTTTACGCCAAGGGATAAAACACTGTGTTCTTTCACATTGCCATTCACACAGTCCCAACCATTAACCTGCATCATAACAGTAGTCGAAATTACACAGTGGAATGAAAATGACTGTCATTTAATATCATAGTCGCTCTGACAGGCACTGGATGTTGAATTGTCACGTGGAGGCACGCCGAGTAGATTTATCTATATGTTCAGGCATCCTGAAATGTAACGTTCTCTGCCAAACTCAGTTAGCCATCTCTTTTTAGCTTTTTAGAGGCCAGATGTTAATATGAGGGTTATGTTGCACACCTTTAATGTCTGATCGTACTTTATTAACCAGACACTGACCCGACCTGTCTAAATTCATGCTCACACACTGAATAAACATGAAACAGATGGAAGATTTCTTTTTAAAATTGTGCCAGTGTAGAAACACTGATATTAGGCTGTCACGTCCTGCTCTTGGCCTCCTTTACTCGGTACTCATAGGACAGACCCATCAGCAGAACCCAGTCTTTATTATGACCCCAACCGCAGGCTTGGGAAGTTTTATATTTTGCATGGCTACAGCACTATTGTGTTGCAGAAATCTATCCACAAACGGGGTTACCTTGTGTCACAATGACACATGCAAAACACACAGGAATCAATAACAGCCACGTTGTCATCGCTGCTGATAACCAGCGGACAGTAGAAGCGAAAGGTGAGAGGAACATTTCACCTATTAGCCTGGGTGATATTTCAAATAGATACATTCTGTGTCCTTGAACGTCAACTAAGTTTATAAATTCTTTGTCTTAGTGGGTTTTCGTGATATTAACTTTTCTGACGATTTTAAAAACATTTCATATTTGGACTCCACAAGAGATATTCAGTTTACTTAAGCTGGTTATTGTGTCCATCGTTTTTTGTCAGTTTGCTTTATTGATTATGTTTTATAATTCACCAATTATACAAAATCAAAAGTGAGTTACAGTAAAACAAGAGTGTGCAGACAGGCCAGCAGTTCTCTGACATCCAAATGCTACTATAGGCAAACACATCTATTTGCTAAGATGCAACATTAGAATGCTGATCACAGTTTAGCATTTGAACTTGGAAGCATTTGGGATGAATGTTGAGCACCTAAACCACATTCAGCTAGGCTGTTTTACACTTTATTTCTGCAAACTAGCTAAAAATATATTCTTAACAAAGGCCCAAACTATCAACATTGAAACAAGTCTGTTTTTAGTAAAGCTAAAAAAAAATAAATCAGAAAACATGTCAGACTTTTCATTTGTTAGAAAACAACTCGCTGTGCTGCCATTGTGTCAATGAGTTTCCTACTAAAAAAAGTATTTGGGGGTTTCTTTTCTCCACTATAAGCCAAGTGTGGAGATGCTAAGAGCTACATATTTCATTTTAAGCACGAATGATTATATTACTTGAATAAACCACCTCGGTATAATCAGAAAGCCCCTTCTCCCCTTGTGTAATAATGGGATACGTCTGTTTTGAGCAGGGCTTCAATCTGTGGTTTGGCCACATTTATAGAGTCAGCACATTCTGTCCCAATACCTCGCTCCAATATACGTAATTCCTCTGAAAGCATAAACTTTAAATGGAAAAATAGATATTTGCCCGTTCACTCTTAGAGACCGTTTAATGTAGAATTCTAGCACATTTGTCTCCCATTACAATCAAAGCTGTGTGTGTGTGGGGGGGGGGAAAGCAAGCGAGCAGGAGGGATTGAGTTTGTTTGGTTTGTCTGATGCAGAAATTACATGTCACCAGTATAGAGAGACAGTTTGTGTTTCAGTGTCCTCACAGGACAAAAAGATTTGAACAAAGCTGGCTTTTTCCTTTCTTGAAAACTTTTAAACAAGAATATTGAGATGAAATCGCTCCATGAAATATCTTCACAGTGCAATTATAGCTGGAGCAAGAAAACAGTGATAGGGAATCAGCTAGTGTGTCCACACTGTGTTAATTCTGGTCAAAGCCTGGCTTTCTGTTTCTCTTTGCTTCCAGTCTGATCTGGAGACAGTAGCAATGATTAGACAATTTAACTCTAAGCCAAAAAGGTAATGTGAGTGTTTTTAATCGTTTAAAACTAGACGGTAAAAACAACATCCTTTGTCACTCCTAAGATTTGGCAAATGAGGGCATAAAAAACTGTCAAGGTTTTGAAATTAGGTAACTTCAACCTGAGGGGAACAAAGACACGATGTTTATTAAGCTCTGCTTCATTGGGCTTCGTTTTTGTTTAATAAATAATGACCTGGTGTGATCGATAGAGTTGTTCATCTGAGGGTGTGCTTTCTTTTTACCGCGTCTGTGTTGTATCTAATGCATGTACGCAGCTGCTCCCCTTAATGAAAAGGAGTTTGTGATTGAAGCCTTTTTAAATGACGAGCACACCCAATAAAGTCACATTTAGATTCAAAATAATTCACGTGAATTAGGCAGCATTATAAGATACAGTGCACTAGTTCCAGTTTGTAACCTGGGTGGTTTTACACTGTTTATCTTGTGACCCAGCTGTTGGACCTACAGCACTGCGTAAATATCGTCCTTACAGGCTTTGACTGTCACCCATATGCAGTTTTACAGCTATGCTTAACTAAGCACTTGAGAGGAGTAAAATTAAGGGTTTCTGCAACTCCTGTTTTCTATTTGTCGGCTCCTTTCTGCCACACCCTGCACCTGCACTGATGGTCTTGACACAGACGTCCACAATGAACTTCAATTCACCGCCCAGCCTGGCTGGTTTTACAAGACTTTCTTGATTTTAATTGAAATCAGTATAAACCTAAAAGTGAAACCAAAGTGCGAATAACACTGATCCTTCTGTTACAATCCGCTAGGCTGCTGGTATTCATGTGGATGTCATTTTGACACATGCCACCCACCTAAATACTTCAAAGCAAGCACCTCACCCCAAATGGAAATGGCACCCCACCCACAACAGCACAAAAAACCTGATGCCAAGCTTTCCAGATCCCAGTACTGATCAGGCATTTACAGTACACAGTTGAACAAGCCCAACAGGTAGTGGTCCTGTGTCCATTCCCCCAGCTGGGCTGAGCTGTTTTTGTTTTCAGAAGAGGGTTTTCTGGTTGTTCTCATCCTTTCCTTAAAGCAAACAACAACTGAATCCCCCCGATTCAGAGAGTATGGCCATATGCTTAGCCCATACTCCCAAATCCACTTCTTTACCCTTGTAAATTGTATGCCAGCCCTTATTGTCTCAGAAAAGTAAACAACAGAGGCTCGTAAAGCAAAACTGTTAAGAAGACAAGAGAAAGAAAAAATATGGATACATCTGTCAGGGAACAAATGACATCTGCTTGATAGGAGCAGGCGTCCTTCTTTTATTTAGAAGAGCTGCCTAAGCTTCACATTGAGGAAGTCATTCTGAGCTATAACTCTTATCTTTGACTGCAGCAGCAGACAAAACCCAGTGAAGAGTGCAGAGGCTAGGGTGACAGCGGGTTAGCAAACTGTCTGTGTCTTTAACAGGCTCTATAATGGACTGCGGTTGTCTTCAGTGAGCATCTGTTGGACCCCATGTTTTATGACCCCGTCCTTATTGTGTCTCCAGTAAAGCCGAAAGAGCAGAGGCCTGAAAAGTCAAGGTAGACTTAATGTCTGCTTTTTGTTTTTTGTGGGAAATACGAGTTGCAGTCATGAATCAGATCTGTCTTGTCAGTGCGCCTTTATTTGTGAAATGTCCATTCATCGGTAATGTGGCTGCAGATCTTAGAGCACAAACGTAGAGGAAATAAAATATTCTCATTGCATAACTGTGCAAAGGTGCAGTTTTTGCCCATGCTAACAGCATGTCCATGTATCAGTATGTAGTTGGTCAGGCCATATGTGCATTATGACCTTTTAAACAGGTATTCTCACAAGATGAAACACATAATTTGTTTTTAGCAGCAGCTTATTTTGCATATGTTGTTCTCTGTTTGTAATCACAATGATGCTGATCAGATAGCATCAACATACTAATTAAAAACAACCCTAGAAAAATGAAGACTGGAGCTCTAAAAGATATAGACACTAAATATGAAGGGAATTAAAAATGAACTGGTTCAAGTTAGGTTCACAGATAGCCACTGAGGAACAGTCACGATATCTTGGCTTCGCCTCTGGGTAGCTGACATGTCACAGCCCTATCCAATCTGGCTCTAACTCTGTGACAAGTGTTCTGATTAAGGGTCCCATCATTTATGGGTATGGATCGAAATATAGCAGCAGTCATCAGGATGCTTCGGACCTTCTTGACTAAAAACAGGAACTTGTGATCAGCATCTTCTCCCAAAGCATGTAATCATTGCTTATGCTTCTAGCATTACAGCTTACTGCCGCTATTATGCAGCATTGTGCCACACCAGTGAAAGGGATCATCATATGTTCTATATCACTTCATTAAAGTCAGATTGACTTATTCTGACTTTACAGTTGTACAGAAGTAAAGTTTAAGCACACTTTTAACCTGAAATGTTAAAATGAAATTGCCTGCATCTGAACAAGACATGACAAGATAGTTTTACGGACGCACTGGTATGTTAAAATTAAATGTTCTTAAACTGCTTTGATTTTTGTTTCTCATATGAATACAGCAAAAAAACATAAATATAGATATAGAGGAAACACTGATATCAGAAATTATTTTAAGCAAGAACTTCAAAAAACTTCAAGCTTTACACGATATAAGTATCTACACACCTCATAAATCATACAATGCAAGATGCAGAGATTTGTCTTTAGATTGCGCGACAGAATGGAGGATACAACATTTGTCTTGTACTGTATACTGCCATGATTTACTGGGCACACAGGGATGGGGCTGTGAACTAATGGAATATCTAATGTCTCTGTGACAGAGACTTTAATCAGTTGTGAGACCTTCAGCTTGCAACTTTCCCATATAAATCTGAGATAGGCTGCACGGCAGAAGGCCCAGGCTGCGAGTTACATCCTGAGACTCTCTGTGATTATACTCTGTACATACAGGGTGTATTTACATGAGAGGGGCTCCAGTAAAACTCGAGTCACATTTGGTATTTTTCAGTATATACTTGTTGTACATGTAAACAAAATTTCAGAGTACTCAAGCATACACAAATCAAGATGTCATCAAACACATGAGGATAATAGTACCATCTGCAGGATTAGCTTTTGCCAGAAAATCTCATCCCATCTGCCAGGATGTCAGCATTAACACCGTTATGTCTTCATGCTTCCATTACTTCCTCACTGCTGTGGAGCAGCCACAGGTGTCTCACAATACTACAATTTACTGCATGATATAAAACTGTTACAAGTGGATAATGCCCAGCCCTTGAATGTGCTTGCACCCTTGAAAGTCATGCAGTTTCACAGAGGCGCTTACAGCTTGCAACTTTTTGTGTTGCTAACATGATGTGTCATATCTGTCTGATTATATTTGACTTTTTGTATGAGGCAACACAACAAAGCAGATGTGGTGTTTGGTATATTTTGACCTCTGTCTTTCAGAGTCACGTGCTGTTTTTCCCCTTTTCAGAAGGATTAACACTTTCTGATAATGGGCTTGTTCTTGTTTTTACCGGTCTCATGACTGCCATAAGAAAAAGGCTATTTTTAGTACTGTGTAGAAGTGTTGAACCACCCCTCATTTTATATCTTTTGCTAGGAAAATGAGCAATAAGTGCACTGGTTTAGTGAAATGTGATAAAATATATGGAAATAAGGCAAAAATATGTTTTTCCCAAAGTAGTCTTTGGGAATAGTTCAACTGAAGGGCCAAATGCACCTCTCAGGACCTCTCTGGAAATATGCCAAGCTTTCTGCTAACAGCTCTTTGGTAATCACTTTGTTGTCAAAAATCCTATTTTATGCCTGTCAAATTGTGTTAACATTGGCGTTTTTTATAGATTCACTTACAAAAGTTGGAACACATTGTGTTTTTGTGACAGGCGGTTAGTAACAAAGTGCCTAAAGACACAGTTTAAAATTATTTTTCTGCTAAGTTGTCTGTCATGTGTAGGTACAATACCAGTTCATCCTTTGTGCTATGTGTCTTTTTATGCTTGGGAGATTCGTGGGTCAGTGTTAAGTGGCTTAACAAACGCACACAAAAACCACATTCCTCTGAGGTACAAGAGCCTGACCAATGACCTGCCTTTTATTTACAGTATCCTCCGTAAATAAAAGGCAATGAAATTCAGTCACAGAATTATCACACACTGACACGCTTTTACTTGTCCTATTTTTACCACAATAATAAGTAACTTCTGCAAAATCATTGCTGTTAAAATGTTGCACTGGAGATAAAACTGTAATCATTCATGGGTCATTTTGTTAACCATTGGCGCACACTGAGGAGTGAAATCGTGACGTGGATGAGAGGTTTTCAACAACACACATGATCCACTACACATGATCCACCTATGATTAACCTCCTGGGCCATCCTGTGGTAAAAGCAGACGGAGCAGGCTCCAACAACCTGTCCTTTGCATTAATATGTTTTCTATAGCCAATGTGGCCCTTTATAATGCTGTATCCAAGGCCCATCATGCCCATCATTATATACAGAAAAAAATGTGAAAATTTAAGAAAGATAAAGTACATTGTAGTATATTTATTATCCATTTGTCTTTATTATCCTTTATTTATCCAGGTGAAAATTTTACTTGAGATTTAAATCTAATTTTCAAGAAAGACCTGGCCAATAGGGCAGCAAAAGTTACAGCAAATACAACACATAGTCATATAAGAAGTAAAAAAAACAAAACAAATACAATATTCAGTACAGACAAGTGAGCACAAACATGTGAATAATACGCAATAGCAGATCATTTAAAGCAACATTAAAAACAGTCACACTGACCAAAAGAGCTATTCTCTCGCTCCTTTAAATATACATACAGTACACAAACACTAAATATACATTTTGAGTAATCCACCTTAAAATTTCTGGTTAATGACTTGAAATCTTGACTTACTCTGTAATTTTACCATAATGTAAGAGGTAAGTGACTGATATGAAGTCTAACGAGCTTGGAAAGAAAAGCGTCTGGACTTCTTTAAGTTTTTTTTTTAAGTTCTTTCCAAGCTCCTTAGACTATGACGACCTGGATCACTGAGAACCATCACAGACTGACTGATATGAAAATTTCAAGTTACACAAGCACACACTCTAGTGGAGAAAGAACAGACTTCAGTGCCGAAATCTTGACTGCAATGCGCCGCCAAAACACCAGAGGAACGTGTCAGTATTTTGATATCATTGTACCCATGTGATCAAAGTAGCCGAAGAAGAAAAAGCCCCCTCAGCTGAGGAAAATGGCCGACGTTGAGATGGACATCTCGTCCAGGAGAATGAATAATGGCAACGAGCACGTGTAAGTTATTAAATTACAGATACTTAAAGTTTGTGGCAGTAAGTAATAGGCCTCTTTTAGGTCGAATATGAAGGGAAGTGTTAGCATCGCTGGGGCTAACGGAGTAGTAGGTTCACGTTGTTGCCGGGGCATGCTCACGATAGGCTAACGTTCTTGGCTAGCTAGCTAATGTTCTTTAGCGCGGCTAGCACTAAGTTTCGGTGATAGCATGAAGTGTACCTGATCCGCGTTTGTGTGTATTTGCCTCAGTAAAATGTACCTACCAAGCCACACACAGTGTAAGGTTTGTACTCCCTTCTAAGCAGCTATCATGTAATGTAAGTCAGTATAGCTAAAATTATCCAGGGGATGTAGCTGGTTAGCTCTAAGTTTGCTAAAGACGATTAGCATGTCAGAGCCAATGAGTGAAAATCATCTTGGCGGTCTCGCTCGGGGAAAGAGGGAGCAAGTGAAGGTTACACGGGGAGTTACCGAGTGTCACGCTCTCATCAACGAGCGGTTCTGATTAGTGTTTCTACAGTTCCCTGCTAAACTGACCACATTACGTAATCCCGGTATACCTGATGTTAAAACACCTTACTGTTACCAAAAAATGCTACAGTTCGGGCGATGATGGGTTAAACTCGGAAATGAATACCGTGTAAGCTATGGACTGGTTTTTCTTCATTCTCACGATGTCTGCAAGTTACTCGAAGAAAGAATAGCCAGCTTTCTGGTCTTTTTTACGTACATGTATAAAAATTTAAACCACTGCTGATATTTTTATTTAGCCGTAGGAAAACTTTTTTTTTTCGTTGCTATTAAGCAGCACTTAACGTGCGTGATGCCCCCTATATAGAGGGAAAACTATTCTGTCTTTTTAAAATGAAACCTTGGACAGTAAAACTCAATGAGTTTGAGCAATATATTACAATAAAATAGTGGTCCGTAATTAAAAATAACAATTTCATGGAATTAGTGCAAATAAATACAAATTAATAAACAATATGATCCTAGTGTAGGGTAATTAAAAATGTGTTAAAACATAGCAACAGTGTTGTTATATTGTTACTGTGAATTGTGTTCACTTCTTTGTGTTAAAGAAATAGTAATTGGACAGAGTTTACTATTTTGTCAGACTTAAAGTGAAAAAATATTAATAGTGCCACTAGAAGATTTGATGTGGAGCTGAAATTTTTATTTGATTGTCATAATGTTTTATATCCCAGTCACTGGTACTTAAACTTAAGTGCCTGTCTGTATTTTGGACAGATGGCTGGACTCGTTCTATGGGATGTTATCAGTTGCATCCAGGGTAATGAAAGGCCAGGGATTGCTATGGCTGTGTATTCCTACTACCAGCCCAAAAACTATATTGGACCCAGTTGCATGTATTTTTTAGACTTTTGTTTTCTTTTGACTTCAGTTAGCCAAAAAATTTAGCACTAAAGCAATTAAATATTCTTCTTCATTTTTTTCTTTAAACAGGAAGCAAGATCTGGAAAGCCATGAAAGAAGTGGAAATGAGGACAGCGGCGACATATCCGAAGAAGAAGAGGAGGAGGTAGGAGTTGACAATGTGAGGACCTAAACGTTTTCAGATCCAAACTTTATGCCTTAAATGAACTGTATCTAAAGCAGCTCCAACAATAACACCAGCTCTGGGGGGGCAGCCATAAATTAATATTTTAGTTTTAACACAGCTGCATTCAACAGCTGCTTAACTAGACATTTACTCTTAAGGGTTGTATTTTCCTTCTCAATATCATGTCTGCCTTTTCTGTAGGCACATGCAGATTGATATTGGAAAAAAAGAAACTGAAATAAATATGAGAAATATCTTGCATTACCAAACACAAAGCTCAAACTATAACAAACTGTTCTACTACAACTTGTTATAAGGTCACCTTTAACCACACTTTTTGTCTACACCAGTCATTGAATACAGTTTAGGTTGGTTAAGTGGTAAAAATCCAAAGAAAACAAGATTGTAAATATGCTTACGCCATAACTAATAATTACAGAGATCATCTGTCAACTAAATTGATTGTTATGTTGATTGGTTGGTATGTTCACATCCTAGGAGGAGGCTGAAACTAATGGTGAGAAGACAGAGGAGGGGTCCAAACATCACAGCAGTAGCGGTAAACACAAGCGGAAAAAACACAAGCATCGCAGTAAGCACAAAAAGCACAAACATGTCTCTGATGAGGACAAGGAACGCAAACGCAAGCATCGTCACAAACATAGGAAACACAAACGCAAAGAGGGCTCCTCTCCCTCTGGCGCTGTCCTGTTTGGCTCCTCTAGTCATAGAAAAGTTGAATCTTCTCCTTCTTCTGGAAATCCAAGTCTGGATGACAGGGCTTTGCTGGAGGATTTGGAGAAACAAAGGGCCATGATCAAAGCTGAACTTGACAGCCAGTTGATGGAGGGAAAGGTTCAGTCTGGCATGGGTTTGATCCTTCAGGGTTATAACTCTGGATCTGAAGAGGATGGAGATGCAAGGTTTAGAAATGGAGAACCGCGACAAAGGGGCAGCTCAGGTAAACCTATATCACCCAGAGGAGGAAAAAGTGGCAAATCTAGACGGGACTCAACAGAGGGCAGTAAGTCTAGCTCTAAACGCCGTAGTCGGAGTAAGTCTGCAGACAAGCCAGCTAAGGAGTCTAAGCAGGACAAGGTGACCAAAAGCACCAAGGACACAGGTGTAAAAGACAGAGGGCGTGGAAGGAGCAGGTCAAAAGACAGAAAGCATTCACACAGCACTGATCAGTCCAAGGAGAGAAGGAAGTCCAACTCTCCTTCCAGCTTCAGGGGAGAGCAGAAAGTCGGCCGCACTGATAAACGGTCCTCTCCGCAGCGGGACGATCGACCAAACCAGGAAAGAGTGAGCCGACGGTCTAGATCGCCTGGACGAGAGCGGCCAAGTCGCTCAGACGCTGACCGGGACAAACGGCCAGCCAAGTCACCCTCCAAGGACACTTCTTTAGGAAAGGAAAACCGCTCCCCTCATAGACGAGGGGCTCCCAGTCCTGCAAGGAAACGCAGCGCTTCCCCTCGCCATAGAGATGCCCGCTACCCTTCGGCTAGTGCCTCAGAAAGGACATCAAAACAGAGCCACTCTCCATCCAGAACTAGGTTCTCACCCCGGAGAGGCCGCAGCCGCTCACCAGAGGTCAGGAGGCGAGATGCTGAAAGGCAGGAGTCACCACTGAGGTTAGTGCACACCTCTGACTTTTCCAACATTTCCCAGAATAAGCTGATTGTGACAGATGACAGACTTGACTTTCGGTTTCAGGTGAATAAAATTGAGTTTGCAAAAATTTAAATAATATTTGCCTGTTCATGTACAAAGGTTAAAGATTTAGCTTGTTACAGATGTGTGAAATATTGAGTCATCATCAGGGTGGTTGACATCAATAAAGTCTTCAGTAGAGGGGAATTTATTTATTTTTTTAAACTAGAAGATGATGATATATTTGACGTAGTTAAAATGCTGATCCAAAGTTACGGGGGAAAAAAATGAAGAAGTCATTAATGATGCCATGACAGATTTTAAAATCTCTTTTTTATGTTCTTCCAGAAAGCGCTCTCGGGCAGATGTTGGACCAGGCAGAGACCGATCACGCGATAACAGTCCGAGATCATCGTCTCGCCGCAGGATGAGTCGTTCGCCTCTAAGACGACGGACCCCATCGTCACGCCGCCGCTCCCGCTCCTCCCCCCGCAGACGGAGCAGGTCTCCACTGAGACGGAGGTGATGGCTGCTCACTTTTCACTGAACTTGTCTACATGTAATAGAAGACATTATCCTAAGTCACAATAAATCAGTTCTCAGAAATCACAGGAGAACTCTTGAGTTTCTGTTTTAATTAGTTTTTGGTGGTTCGACAATTGTTAAGATATGGATTCTGTTTATATTCCTCTCTGCTTGTACTTTTTACCCCTTATTTCTTTGTGAAGTAAAGAATGATCTCTGTCATCACATCTATGCCTCACAGGTCTGGGGAGAGAGACCGATACGGTCGACTCCGACAGTATAGGCGCTCAATGTCCCGCGATCGGGAAAGAAGACGACGCAACAGAGATGAAGACAAGTTTAAGGGAAGTCTCTCAGAAGGCATGAAAGTCGATCAGGAGTCCTCAGAGGAAGAAGTGTAAGTAAAAGTGATGTAAAGATGATAATCTGATTGGGTTCACCATACAGAGTTCAAATTTGCTGTGAAACGTGGTACAACTGCTATGCAGCCTTTCATATCAACCGCTTTTGGTGAATAAATGCTCGCACTAATGAATCAAAACAAAGTCGAGTCCTTAACATTTGTAGATACTGAATAGAAATGAGACGAGATTTACCATTTCGACCTTGAGGACGTCCATAATCTGTAGCTGATATGATATCCTCTTTCACTTCATTTTATTAATGCACCGGGACACAATTTGTTGCTTGGCCATTAACAGGAAAGTGTTGCTTTTGTCATTTTAAATTCTGGCATGTCTTTGCAGTTTGGAGGACTTTGATGGTGAGGAGATAGATGAAGAAGCTCTCATTGAGCAGCGCCGCCAACAGCGTATGGCCATCGTCCAGGTCTGTTTATACCCACGCAAATTCCTGTCTGGCATTTTTGTAACTTCTATTGGTGGATTTGATGAGTGACCTTACAAATGTCAGCTGTCCTTTCCATCTTACAGAAGTACAAAATCGTGAACGAGGACACCAATCAGACATCAGAGCCCAGCAGCCCCCAAAGCAGCACGCGTAGCCGTTCGCCCTCACCCGATGACATCTTGGAGCGAGTAGCAGCAGACGTGAAGGAGTACGAACGCGAGAACGTCAACACCTTCGAGGCCAACATCAAAGCCAAGCACAACCTCATCGCCCAGGAGAAAGACGGTAATGTCCCTGTCAGAATGATGACTGTTAGCATACAAGGCCAAGCAAATGAACCACACTGTCAGCTGTGAGCATCCTGGTTGGCTGCAAATTCAGGGGATCTGTTTAAAATACTGCAGGATTTTAACGGATTATAGTGGGAGGATGCAGATATGTTCTCTTCTTCTTCTTTTTTTTCTTGTTAGCATGCACACAATTCAGTAGCTGTTTTAAACCAGTTCATAGACATGAATACTCTTGTGAGTGACTCATAACTACTGCAGACTACTACTACTACGAGTTTAAATCTTATCTTTTCTCACCTGGCACTGGAGGGTGTTTTGGCTGATCTGATCATAAGTGGAGAGCTTAAGCACAGGAGTGAATGCATTCAGGACACAGTAATGTCTCATTGTTTGAACTGCAGGAGGTCTCAGTGTGTTAGAGCTACCTTTTTTTAGCAGCATGTACTTTGATGTGTCCTTGGTCATACTACAGGACTGCATACTCACCTGACATCCTACATGTCAGGTGTAGTGTACATACACTCCTCCTTTATGCGCTACTGAATTTTATTATAAAGTTTAACAGGTAGAATGATTGAATTATAAGTATGAGACCCCGTCTATATATTTCTGATTTCTTCTTCTGTCATACCTAACATGTGACATGCATTGCACTTCCCACCAGTTTAAATCAACACATTTGGTCTTTGCTAATGGCAATGCTGTTTGTTTTTTGTTTTGCATATGAAGGGAAAGAATCAAAATTTGAATACAAGCGACCGCTGAAAACACACAACAAACATGGAGCTCGAAAGAGCCTCATTTAAAATGGTCAGTTTTAGGCCAAATACAAACGTGCCTTCATGTGTTATCTGTAGAAAAGAGGAGACAGCTTGACCCAGGTAACTACAGACTGTTCTGTGCTGTCCTTCCTTTACTTTCACCTCTCACTTAAGCCTTTGAAATTTTTCTGAAAAGAGATTTGAGTCTCTGCCTGTGCCTACTTGATCACTGAAGAGCACGGTCTTCTGTGAGCATGGCGGACAGATGAAACCTAACAGTTAAAAGCTCCTTCTGTCAGAGATGGCAATCTTTTGGACAGTCTGTTCTCAGTTTTCTGGCTATGATTTTTGTTGAAAACAAAATGGCATTTTTCAGCATTTTTTTTCTTTTGGTTTTGTCTTGGTCCCTTCAGCAGAAGTGACTCAAATCAAGTTTATAAACGTGAAATGTGATTTAAAAAAAAAAGCATTTTTACAGTACTTGAAATTGGAGCTAAGACGCTGCATTGATATTGGTGCTTCCCTGCAGTATGGAACAGTTTGGTATTTTCACTTTAACACAGGGGCATGTTAAAAAAAAGTCCAGTACAGGAAGTACACAAGTCTAAAAGGGTATTTAGTGGCTCGTTTATGTGAGAAATGCAGCATTTTGTGATGCAGGGCTTTTAATTTTGTTTCTTTCTGTCATGTGTTCATTCAGTTGCTGGCTTGTAATCCAAAGCCTGGTGTCTCTGCCACCTGCAGCATGTTTTGATCTCTGCAGAGTATGTGAATCAAACACAAGTTCCAGATATACTGTTTTACAACATGCTGAATGAACAGAAACTCATCTTTTGCTGGTGTAATTTGTTGGTGTTGTTGTTGTTGTTGTTGTGTCTCAGGATCTAACCCAAAGAAGCCTTCAGCTCCCGACATGTTTACCGAGTCAGATGACATGTTTGCTGCAGACTTTGACGTAAGGCATCTTAAAATCTTCCCTTATTTTTAAGTATTCATTTGTGTCCCTGTGTCATTCTTCAGAAGAACATTATTGGGACACACCAGTGAATTACTGACCTCTGTTTTTTCATGCTGTTTCTGCAGAGTGCCAGGATGAGAGCTGCAGGCGTAGGAAAGGACTTCAAGGAGAACCCCAACCTCAGGGACAACTGGACTGATGCTGAGGGTTACTATCGTAAGTGTGTCCTGTCTGTTAACTGAAGGTTAATGGGACATTTTATGCTTATTTAATGTTACCAGGAATGAAGGTTGTAGCCTGTTTGCATTCGTCACACGTCAAGGTGTGTTTTTAAGTGGAATGTGAGACTTCGTTTAATTTTACAAACGTGTAAATTGTGTGGTTGTTTAGGAGTGAACATTGGGGAGACACTGGACAAACGTTACGACGTGTATGGCTACACTGGACAGGGTGTGTTCAGCAATGTGATCAGAGCCAGAGACACTGCCAGGGCCGGCCAGGAGGTGGCAATCAAGATCATCCGAAACAACGAGCTCATGTGAGTCTTCCCATGAATGTCAGCATTTATATGTGAAAGTTATTGGTCCGTGCAAATACCGTAATGCCTTCACTCCTGACAACATGCATGTTTGGTGAACAGGCACAAGACTGGTTTAAAAGAGCTGGAATTCCTCAAGAAGCTGAATGACGCTGATCCCGATGACAAGTTCCACTGCCTGCGCCTTTTCAGGCACTTTTACCACAAGCAGCATCTCTGTTTGGTGTTTGAGCCTCTAAGGTACTGAGCGAGAGGACATCGCATTAGTTTTCATCATATTTTAAGAGGTGTGCTTTTTATTAATCAGCTCAGCATAATTCATAATTCATTCTCATTTGTAGCATGAATTTGCGAGAGGTGCTGAAGAAGTACGGTAAAGATGTTGGGCTTCACATCAAAGCTGTGCGTTCCTACAGTCAGCAGCTCTTCTTGGCTCTCAAACTGCTCAAACGATGTAACATCCTCCACGCCGACATCAAGCCAGATAATATCCTGGTATGACTCAAACGCTCAGTCATCTTAAAGCAGCTCATAGAATGACCAAAACAGATGTGTCACGTGTGACTTCTCTTCATGTCTTTAAAAAGGTTAACGAATCAAAGACCATCCTGAAGCTGTGTGACTTTGGTTCGGCGTCACATGTTGCTGACAATGACATCACACCATATCTGGTCAGCAGATTTTACAGGGCTCCAGAAATTAGTAAGTGCCACTATTTATTTTTTTTCTTTAAATGGTAACCATTGATGAGTTCCTTTTTAAGTTTGAAGTTTGCTCATAATTTCTTCTTCAGTCATAGGAAAACCATACGATTATGGCATCGACATGTGGTCCGTCGGCTGCACTCTGTACGAGCTTTACACGGGCAAAATTCTGCTTCCCGGATCTTCCAACAATCACATGCTCAAGCTGGCTATGGACCTCAAGGGCAAGATGCCCAACAAGGTGAAATTGCATCATATAATTTCAGTTCCTTTAGTGATTGTTTCCCCTTTTCTAGATGAAGGGAGATGTGTTGCTCTTCTGTGCACTGTTCAAGAAGACTGATGCAATGTTGTGGATTCTTTCCACAGATGATCCGTAAAGGATTGTTCAAAGACCAGCACTTCGATCAGAATTTGAACTTCTTGTACATTGAAGTAGACAAAGTGACTGAAAGGGTAAGGTGTTCTTTCTTGCCTCTAAACCATTTTTTTTTTAAACATGTCCTGCTATTTTAATAGTAGTTTCAGTCATTTTTAAAACTTTAATTTTTTTGGTGCGTGACGTCTTCAGGAGAAGGTGACAGTGATGAGCACCATCAACCCCACCAAAGACCTGCTGGCGGACATGATTGGAGGCCAGCGACTGCCCGAGGACCAGAGGAAGAAGGTAATGCAACTGAAGGACCTGCTGGATAGCACGCTGATGCTGGACCCAGCCAAGCGCATTAGTATCAACCAGGCTCTGCAGCACCCCTTTATCCAGGAGAAGATCTGAAGCGCTGAATGCCACACATTAACAGAGCAACACAGACAGAGCGAACCACTACACCAGCTCTGAGGGGAACTCTGCAGTGAGGCAGCCAACTCACAGACTTCTGTTCAGAATGTCATTGATTTTTTTTTTTGTCTTCATCATCATTTTGTTAATGGATGCATAATTGTGTTTTATTGTAAATAGATCATTGAAATAGTAGCCATTCTTGAAAACATAGGTTTTTGGGATTTTTTTTTTTTGCAATTGTCACTGTAAACTTTTCCCTGATATCCAATGAGTTACAGTTTTCTTTTTATTTAACTGGCATCAGAGAAACAGATGTTTAAACGAAAAAATATGATTCCTGTAAATACTGTGTATGTCTATTGCATTAACAATCTCGAGCAGCAGACAGTTGAATTTTGTCGTAGTTGCAGACGTCTAAACATAAACACATCTTTCCTCTTTTATAACCACATTGCTCATTGTGGGGCGATGCATGCTTTTGAATGTGCACCCTTTGTGCTATAGATTTGCGTGGTGCAGGCCTGTACAAATGCTCTGTATGTGCATCAGTGTCCCACATGTGACGACGACAACAACCTCTCCGCTCCACCACTAACCAGTCCTTGGGCCTCGAGGTCTGAGCTGAAGGAATAGATGCATATTATGAACTTCTTACAAAAAGGTTTTTTGTTTGTTTTTTTTTCTTAATTTTTAAAGCAGGTAGTCATTGTTTTCTGTTGCCGGTCATTTCCATTTTTAACCTTCCTCTCCCTCCAGCACTCTGGCTAGGTCGTGGCTCTTAAGGCTCTCACATTTAAGTGCCTCCTGTACGAGCCTAGTGTGGTAAAACACCAAACTGCTGGCCTATTGAAGCCAAGCCCACCTCTCTCCCGCTGTTGTATATAGTCCATAGTTACTGTCATTTCATGTATGATTTGTTTCAAGTAAGTGGTTTAAAAAAAAACAAAAAAAAACTTGTGATTTCAATAAAGATTAATTGTGGAAACGCTGCTGAAAGAGCACCTTCAGTATAAGAAGTTTTTAGTAATAAAATGTTTCCTATTGTATACCAAACACCCTTTCTTCATTTGGATGTGATGTACTGTTAAGCCTGTTTATGCGTAACTTTAATGGCTTTTCCGGCTCAATATAAGGGGGGGGGGGGTGTTCTTCACAGGATCCTCCGTGTCTGCTAAGTGAACTCTTAAGGATGCAAAGGAGGCAAGCTTTTTTCTTCTTTTTTTTCTTTTTTTTTGAGAGGGAAAAAATTGTTGAGACAGCCGCAGCCTCGGAGCATCAAGTAAAAGCGCTCCATCTTGTATGCCGTTGGAACGATTTAAAGGTCTCTTGCTCTCACTCTCCACAGTGCAAAGTCTAACCGTAGCCTTCGTACTCGTTGCATGATTGCACTTGTGTCGAGCTCCTTAAAAGCATAATGGGAGGCTCGCTTAGAAAAGACTCCCTTTTTTTTTTTTTTTTTTCCTCGCTTTGGAAAGTTGGACGG
>VURO01048647.1:83298-96150 GCA_015108175.1 Pelvicachromis taeniatus
CTGGAAAGTTGGACGGGAGGGGGGGCTGTGGAAGTGATGCAAGATCTCACTGTGCTCACACTAAAAGGACTTCTGATTGGAGCTGATGGGCTGTCAGCTCTAAGGGGCCTGTAAATAGATGTGGGCTATAGACCTGCTGGCTTTAATCTCAACATAGAGAGATGAGGACGTGACTGCTTCTAATGTGAATATGTAACCAAACATGTAATTTATATCCATCAACTTCATGAGCTTCAACCTTACAGTGTAGTCTCTGTTGATGATCAAAAGAGGGCATCAGGAACACTAGCGCCTCTCTGAATGAATTTACTCATGTTGGAACATTGTGTTTACTTTTAATGACAGAATATTTCCACAGTAGTCTGAAGTAACATCAGACTATTTGTATCTTGCGATCTTCTTTTAAAAAAAAAAAAACTTGCATAATATTGTTCCTTTTAGTGACTTTGATTTATGGTAAATTGAAGTGGATGTGTCCAGAGTTACTGAAGTAGCTCGGTTTCTTATCTTGGGTTTGTGTCTTTATGAAAACAGGCACAGAGTTCAAAGCAATATGTTTCATATAATATCAAAACCGCAGTATAAAGAAGGGAAGACACTTAAAATATAATTTCCATTTTTATTAAAACCATACAAACATTTGTAGTCAGTTATAAAAGAGCAAAGTGGCTCTTCTGGCAGAGGGGCAGCGCTGGGCACTTGAAGCTCCACTCTGAGCCAGATCTGCCTGGTCTCTGCCCAGGGCCTGGGAATCCCTGCTTTCAAAGTCACTTCTGTATTGGCCCAGGATATCCCCCACCCTATTTCCTCTGCTAAAACTACAGTATGAGTAATGTATTTACATAATATATATATATATATATATATATGTAAAAGCACAATAAATGTGAAAACAACAACAACAAAAAAGAAAAGTAGAATGCATTTTGCAAATCTCAACTTTTCTGATATTAAGACTTTGCTTATATAAATGTTATGTGATTTTTCTCTTTTTTTCAGACCCCACAAGACACTTTACATGTTTACTTTTTATTCTTTTCATAATTCACAATGGAAGATTGGCAGTGATCTCTTTCTTTTCTGACAGGCAGATACATATAAGGCACATACCTCTGAAATTTCCTTCTTTCAAAGGAAATGATTTCTACTTCTTTGAAAAAATGAAAAAAAAAAAAAAGGAAACACCATCAATGCACAGCTACAAAAATGACCAAAAAAGTACCAAAAAAAAACAATAAAACGGTTTGTACCTCACTGCTTTGATGCAGAGTAAAAGGTAAACTACTCGATATTCTGTGCGCAGTCACACAGGACTGCAAGGCAATACTAACACTGTTGACAAAGTCACTGCAACACTTAATGGCAGTACACATTCCGAATTTAAGAGCTTTGGAGAAAACGATACGCATGATAAAACAAAACAAGTCACTGCACAGCACCTTTCATTGTGTGCTGTGGACCGCCATCAGTTATTAAGACAATTTAAAACCATAAAAAGTACTCAAATCAATCCATGTAAGCATTTGTCGTTTTTTGTTGTATCTCTCTTTTTCTTTTTCTTTTTTTAAAAAAAGCACCAAATCAAGGAGAGAAAGTCCATTTACACATCAGCTTCGAACAACCGTGCAATCCAACGTCATCAAAACAAACAGAATATAAAAACAGTTATATACACTTGTGAGTACCTTACCAGACTAACTAAATCAAGCCATTTAGATATCAAGTAGACAACAATCTACGGCGCCTCGTGTGGTCCACGTTTTGGACTCGATACCGTCTTGAGGGAAAACACCACTTGGCAAAACTTGGTAGAAGCACTGAAACATTTACAGCTTCACAAAAGGAACGTACAAACAAAAATGACAACAAATGTAAATATACCACTTGTTAAAACCTATGATATATAAAGTTGCTTTTGGGGCCTGTTGGATTCGTGACCCGTGTCTCATTTCCTGTGATGAGAATGGATTCATCTGCTTTGTACCAGTGGGAGCAGTACACGACCGATACGTGGGCATGTGGGGCTAGTCTATGCACCCGTATAGACAGTGTTGAATGTTTCACTTGAGTACATGCAATTATTGAACTTTTTTTTACCAACAGGGCGTACAGCAAAAACAGTAACAATACACAGAATACTGATTCAAGGGCGTGAGCTTTTGCTCACCATCACGTAGTTTTACAAAGACAAGGGCTTCCAAAAATAGCCTTCATTCCAGAAAAGGAATATAACTATTTATTTATACATGATTTTTGACACATCCCATTTCTGGTAGGATGACATTTTTACAAAATAAAAAAAAGGGCTTGGCAACTGCCTGTTTCAGAACACTTTGAAGTACATAAAGTTCTCGTAATTACCACTTTTAACTTCGTCTTCACATACACCAGAGTTTATCCTCTTCCTTTTTCCTTTTTTTTTTCTAAGGGAGGAGAAAGCAGAGAGAGAGAGAGCAGCTACTGCATGATAGCCAAGAACTTGCTCTCCTCAGCAAGAGTGGTGAGGAGAGAGCTCATGTCTCCGATGGCCATGTTGTTTAGGCCAGGGACCACACTGTGGAAGGCAGCGGATGCCCGAGGGGTGGTGAGGCGTGAGGAGGTCCTGGACAGACCCTGGAAGACGGAGGGACTCAACGCTCCTGAGACCAAGCTGCCCTGGTCATAGCCATCCTCCAGCATGGCGCCGAAGTCCAGACTTACCCCTTCATCTAATACAAAGGGAACACTACCGTCCACCGTGCTGGTCACCTGATCTGCGCCAGGGGAGAGAAGAGCAACCGAGTCCCCGCCGCCGCTTCCACCACCTTGTCCCTCAGACTCAGCTATGGAGTCCAACAAGCACTGATCTTCCAGAACATGGAACGAGGAGGCCTTATGATCTGCTGGTTCATAGGAGGGGCAGTCAACAAAGCCCTGCTCTAAGTATCCATGATCCTGGGACTCCAGTTTCAGCCCAGACACTTGATTAGCAAGGGAACAGTTCTCGCTGCTCCTCTGCAGTTGTGCTTGTTGAGTGGCGCAAGATTGGATTTCATTGGTGCTCCTAGGACTGAGGTATTGCTGGGTTCTGCCCAAGTTCCTGTTGATCGGTGGATGAGGAACATGTACCGGGCGATTGTGATGAAGAGCAGACACCTGGGAGAGGCTGGGGAGGTAATCCATGCAGGCTCTGCTAAGGATTAGGTTGTTTCCTACCTGACAAGAGCTGCTGTTGTGCTTCTGATGGAAGTGGCTCTGTTTTTGAAATCCATTGGAGGCCTGCTGTCTGAAACCCTGGGTAAAAGGTCCATTGCTGATCTGTGTAACATTAGGCCTATTAAAGTTGACGGTAGAGCTGTGACCAGTACTTCTCATTTCCAAGCAGGAGTTAGGTGATGTTTCTAGCTTCACTCCAGGGTTTACGCAGCAAGCACTTTGAGACTGATTAGCTTGGGCACAACTGTTCTGGAAATCAACCGGCACCTGATGCTGAATAACCATGTTTCCAAACCTGCCAAAAGGTGCAGACACAGGCCCGTGTTCTGTGCTAGGCCACCTTCTACACTGCGAATGGTGGTTTTGATTCCTTAGAGGAGACCTGTCAGCACTCCCAGAGCTCACTTCATTCCATTGGATGGGAAGCTTACTGGGGCTCTTCCTCTCTCGTATCTGTCGCTGCTGTTGCTGAAGACTATGGGACGCAGGGAAGGTCATATTTGACCCCGGAGTTTGGATCTGGTCTATCTCCTCCATAGACACGTGGGAGGTGTCCCTTTGGCTAGAAGCTATTTGGTCTTCATTGTGCATGTGGGAGCCATTTTCCAGCTGAACTTGGGAGTGGAGATACTGTACCAGATCGTCTGGTAATATATCCTCATCCCCAAGCAACAGCTCAGCCTCGTCCTCCATTGCCAGAGCTTCTAAGGCCGCTTGTTCCGCAATGCTAGGGGTGTATGGCGAGTGCTGCAGGCCTCTGTGCAGGCTGCCTTCTGAGCGCGTGTACTTCTGTAGGTTCAAATTGCGAGACTCAGGCGTACAGTGCTGAGCAAGAGGCGGAAGAGGGTGGAGGTTATTAAGGCTGCTGAAGCGCTGCACCGGAGTGAAACTACAAGTTTCAGGAGCCTGTGTACGCACTGGGTCGCTAGCCCTCCGGTTTCCACTCAGTGGTCCCTCGCCAGGGTAGAAGACCCTCCTCCTGTTACCGGCATATCCCGTGTAGCCATTGCTGTACCCACTGGTGCCGTCACTGCAGCAAGGTGGCCTGACTAGAGGTGGCAAACAGAGGTTGCTACCACCCTCATCCATCATGGCCATGCGGGTCTTCAAGCTCATACGCTCCATGTTGGGTAGAGGCGTAGGAGGCGGGCCGCCTGTTGCTGCTGCATACTTAGCTTTAAGGTGGTAGTGCTGGGCTGGGGTTAAATTGAGCATCCCCTGTGATCCCCCTCCTCCTCCCCCTGTGCCTACTCCTCCCACACCTCCACTGCCCCCATTTGAGAACACCCCTCCACCCCCTCCTCCCACCCCACCTCCATACTGGCTAGCTTCACTGGACCGACGGGAGGCATCGGTGGAGATGGGGTCATAAGAGTCGGTGGAACTGAGGTTATGGTGGCGGCGGTGGTGGGCGGCTGCTGCCGTACCCTCACTCTGGGAAGCCTGGCTAGAGCGACGGCTGGAGAAGCAGGGGGAGATGCCGGAGGAGCGCCGGCTGCTGCTCAGGTAGGCTGAACTGGTGGCGCTGCCGCTGCTGTCACGCCGGTCTCTGAGCAAGTTGAGCACTGTTAGCTCAGTGCTGCCCAGCTCAGCATGAGCAGGTGGCTGAGGGGCAGACACCCCCCACTGCCTGCCCAGACAGGATCCTGGGGAGACACGCAGACAAAGAGACGGGAATGAGAAAAGTTTGGACACTATAAAGAGAAACAAGGGGAAGGGGAAATAAAGT
Source organism: Pelvicachromis taeniatus (assembly GCA_015108175.1). NCBI lineage: Eukaryota > Metazoa > Chordata > Actinopteri > Cichliformes > Cichlidae > Pelvicachromis > Pelvicachromis taeniatus. Next base: position 88,223 of record VURO01048647.1, read on the forward strand.
GTGGTGAAAACGGGATATTACTCAAAGATGATGAGGAGAAGCCAAATAAGTTAAGTGTAAGTGTGGAGAGATCTTTCAAACAGATGTGATCACAGACAACTGGCAGCAGTTGGGCTATGAAACATCACATTACATGCTATTCTCTCTGATATGATATACAGCTTGATATGGTCTTGATACCATTTTCCAGCAGAACAGTAAATTTTAAGCATTTGTTTTGCCCGAATCCTTCAGCCAAAAGATGAAATTCGGGATAATTTATCTCTGTGATTTGTGTGCACGGTCATGGTGAGGTGTGAATTCTGTTTACAGGTGCTTTTTAACTACCGTGTGTGTAAACCATTCCATTATAAGAGGTTTTCTTTTTTTAAATCCTTCCCAAACCCACTTGAGCTTCAAATAAAATGGACAAAAAGAAATGTAAATGTTAACCTTACCCTTCCCCAACATGTTGGGTACTGCAGAAGCTTTGGGGGGCGGTGTAGGGGACGGGGGCCCCAGCCTGGGCAGCGCTCCATTCACCTGCTTCAGCCTCTCCATCTTGATGTGCTCCATCCATCGAAGAGGGCGGCCGATACTTCGCCTCGCCTGGAGGGTCAGCATAGCCGCGGTAGCTGTGGAGACAGTGGAGTCCATGATGGGGGCTGGCTCATCCTCACACTCCTCCTCTACTTCCTCTACATTTTCCTCTTTCTCTTCGTCCTCCTCCAGCCCCTCCCCTGGCGAGCGTCCGGCGCTCACAGCAAGCTGGACTCCACTGCTGGGATAGGTGCTGATGGGGGACTGGTCACTGCTGCATGTAGACTGACCGCCAGGGCTTGGCTGAGACGTCTGATACACGCCAGGAAAGAAAGAGAAGAATAAGAATGGGAGAAGAGAGGTGAGAAAAAACATCAATATATTAGTTAAATAGTTACAAACAATGACTCCAGGTTACACAAGTGAAGATATAAAGCGTTACAAATCATGTCAAATGAGGATGCACACAATGATCATTATTCATGAAAACTAACCATTATGAAACACAACTGTAGTCATTTGTGTATGTAATGATTGTCTTTTTGGGGGGGAAAAGTTTACTGTAATTTAGTCTATAGAAAAGTTGGACCTTGAGTTTTACAAGCTAAACAGTTTCAGTGTATAAAATCTCTACAGTCTACAGTACTGTGCAAAAGTCTTGAGAAACCCCTTATATTTGTGTATTTTGCTTCCAAGGAGCCAAACTGTCTTGTATTGTTTTAAAGTGAACAATAGTTTTTTCATCAAAGCTTTCCAAAGTCTTTCTTTGGACATCGGCTGAATTTCATTTTCAGCTCCGTCTTTGCATCTCACCAACTTCAGAGGATTTTTTTTCATTTTTTCTAACCCACTTAACAGTGATCTTTGACTCATTCAAGCATTAAAAAGAATCTAATTTAAGGAATCAACCGTGTTGTGTCTACACATAACAAACTTAACAAATAATCAACTTTTAATTGTGTCTTTATAGCAGCCTGTTGCAAAAACCCATCATTTGTTCCCGTTTCTTTTGTTGAATCTATATAAAAAATACCAAACATAACACAGTTTGATAGGAATCAAAAATAATTTTAGCCCCAATGAGTTGATTCCTAAAGAGCTATTAGGCTAAAACTTGGCATATCTCAGCATGGTGTGCAGGATGAAAATGTGGCAGTTTTAAAAAAAACAGTATACAAAAGTATACAGGAAAGTACCATCAGATTTAGTTTGACCATGCAATACCATCTGGAAAGCATCTGCTTGGTAACTGCTTCATTTTTCCGCATGTCAGTGATTGAAAAACACACTGCCAATGCAGCATCTTGTAAGTGAATGGGATAAAAGGAAACGACGAGCGTTGAATGCTCTTCAAGAAGTCTGGAAAATTACCCAAGAGAGTTCAGGCTGTGTTGAAGAATAACTGTGGTCATACCAAATATTTACTTTCAATCTCATTTCAATTGTATAAAGTCTGTTTTTGCCTTATATACTATAATTCTATGTATGTTTGTACATGCACCAATTCTCACTTTCCTATTGAAATATTTACAAAATGATAGGAAACTTAAGATTTTGCATAGTACTGTATATGTTAACCAATAGTTATATGGATGCAGAATGTTAGACTTATATTAAAAACAGAAAATAACTGAGTCATTGTTTATTATCTGTTCAGAAATCTATTAAAAATACTTGTGATCACATCTACTGGATCCTAACACCGTCTGCTTGTACACATGGAACAGAAATCACCACCATCACATAGTTTATGGATCACCAAGCATCCTTTTTGTAATAAAGGTTTAATCAATAACTCCTCCTCTCATGTGACCACGTCTGGATAAGAACAAGGCATATATATATATCCATCCATCCATCCATCCATCCATTCTCAGCCGCTTATCCTTTTCAGGGTCGCGGGGGGCGCTGGAGCCTGGGGCGAGAGGCAGGGTACACACCTGGCCAGGTCGCCAGTCTGTCACAGGGCTAACACACACAGACAGACAACCATTCGCACTCACAGTCACTCCCACATTCACATCTATGGGCAATTTAGAGTTTTCAATTAACCTATCCCCATATATTTTAGATAGATAGATAGATAGATAGATAGATAGATAGATAGATAGATAGATAGATAGATAGATAGATAGATAGATAGATAGATAGATAGATAGATAGATAGATAGATAGATAGATAGATAGATAGATATAAAATATTATTATATATATTAAATGGTCAATATATATATATACATATATATAATGGTCAATATCAAAGTATATATAAAAAAATATATATAAAGTATATACAATGCAATGAGAAGAACAGTCTTTTTATGAATTTGAGGGATGAGAGAAACCAGGAATGGGAAACCATCTGGCATGTTTTAAAGTCAATGCATGGAACAGTTGTGATATGATGTTAAAAGTTTGATGGGAAATAGGACGATGAGCAAACAATATGAGAATATTTTACAAATAAAATATAAAGTGATACCTAGCTCACCTGATTACCCACTGTCCTTAGAAAGGCAAGGAGAGAAATGCCGAAGCATTGGATAGAGGAAAACATGTACTCATTAGAAGATTATGGTGTTAAACGTGCATGGCCCCTATTAAATGCAACCCTAAATACTAGGCATTCATTCATGTTCAAGTAAATAGTAGTCAGAATGTTAGAAAGTTAAAGTGCAGGAATCAAAATGAAGTTAAACACATGGGAGTCGGAAAGAAGAAGGATACAAAAGCTGAAGTTAAGTCTTACCATGGGCTTCTCTGTCTTGACAGACTTGACTTGCAGACAATCGTCCTGTTTTGAGGTAGCGTGGTTGTACTCCCTTTGGTCCGTATACCCACCGAGGGGAAGTTGCCCTGGCGACCGACCCTGGCCGTTCCCCCCAGGCTCCCGGGACTGGGGCGGCGGGGGGCGCGGGTAATCGCCACGCTGTTTTTTGGTGACGTGCGCCTCCGGCCCGTGTACCGTCTTAACGTGCTTTCGTAAAGAGCTTGGGTCTGTGTAGCGTTTTGTGCATCCCGGGATTTTGCACACATACGGTTTCTAAGAGAGACAAGAGAAGAATGTTGAGTTTCTTTGGGTTTTTTGGGATATTCAATGTGTGAAAGCTTCTGTTGGCACCTCATTTGAGTGTGTTCGATTCTGATGTTTCGCCCGGTCTGATGCATTGGAGAAAGCCTTGTTGCAGCCTTCGTGTTCACACACGTACGGTTTCTCTCCGGTGTGGGAACGCAAGTGAGTCTTCAGGTTTTCCAGACGAGAGTAGGCCTTGGTGCAGCCTTCAAACTGAAGAGACGAAGACAGTTTCACTCACACATCACACACTTTTACCACAAACTTTGTGCCCCTCAAAATCAACTTTAATCTACAATAACGTGATGTCAGCTGAGCTTTCCTTACCGTGCACTTGTGCGGTTTTTCCCCAGTATGCCTGCGCATGTGGACCACCAGCATGTACTGTGCCTTGAAGGGCTTCTGCTCTCGAGAGCATTCCTCCCACCGGCAAACAAACTCCTTCTTCTCTCCATGGATGTGGTCATTGTTGATGTGCTGCAAAAGAAGACGAGAGAATTTAAAACGGGACCGCTCTCGTGAGAAGTGGGACGTCACTTTGCATCAAGCATATTTGTTTTTCAGTTTGAGGATTTTTTTTTTCCCTCTGCACCACAAAAAGAAAAATATAATATTTCCTTTGGCGGATCTCCATTTAATTTCTTCAGTCTCATTCCTCTATAGTCTTTCTCCCTTTCACAGTCTATTGAAATCTGCATAAAAGCAGGCAAAGAAAAGGCAGACGTGTGAGTCTCGGTGTCCGATCTGAACGGGATTTTCAAATAAAACCCTGTCACTTCGCATCACACTGGGCTCGCACCCCTCTATGACAAGTGCTGACAGTTGTGCTGCCGTGGCAACTTCCAATCTGAGGCTTAGGAAGACGGGGGAGGTGGGAGCGATGTGAGGGGAAGAAATCAAAAGTTCAGTCGAGGCGTCTGAAATGCGAGGGCTTTACAACTCCAGCCAAGCATTATATCTGCAAGTACCACCTTTCCCTTGCTCCATCCCCTTCTCTCTTCCCTTTTTCTCACAAACTGTCTTGTAAAATGGGATAAGTGGTCTAAGTTACAGAGGAATGAAAGAGGAAAGGGGGGGGGGGGGTGAAGATGTAGATGCTCTGGGGAAGAAGTCAACATCTGGCTCTTTTTCAGAGACAACAGTGTGTGGTGGCCTCTGAAGTGCCTACCGAGTGCAATTTAAACCCACAGAGACAGACAATATCCTGACTGAAAGAAACCAGCAATATTACATTCCTGAGCAGCAGAGAGGAATCTTTATACCTTTAGGGGTGAACGAGGAGGGACAGAGGAAGGCAGATGAATACATACTTGACTTTGAATGATCTTAAATGTCTGGGGAATCCAAGATTGTCGAGCTATAAAACATGCAGGACCAAAGCAGATAAAGTACCCAGGGTCATTTACCCTCCAGGCATGAAGCAGCCCTGACAAAGTCATCTTTGTACCTTCTCTGTTCCTCGCTCACTGGCTAGATCATGACCCCAAGCGCAAGCATGGCCATGACATTAAAGAGACACCGCGCTTCTTATAATCATTCCTTTACTCTGACCCCAAGCCTTTCACTTCCCACAATACTAATACTAAAGGATGAGTACCAACAAATGAGTGAAAACAGTAACAGCAGAGCACAAAAGCAAAGAGTAAAACTGACACTAATATATCGGCAAGGAACCTCCATTATTCTCACTTGACAGTTTTTAATTTTAAAGTGACAAAACAAGACTAATTCCAGGGGAAATGATTGGAGCCTGATTGACCATGGACGTTAGCGAAGTTTCTCCAAGATTGATCTTCTCCCCCACCTAGGTCCGAGCTTCGGAAAAACCTGACTCGTCTTCTCTTTTTCTTTCCCTCCGTGAGGGAACCCCGGTGGCAAGCGATCGGTCTGTTGTGACCAGCGTTCAATATCCGCCGGCTGAGAGCGATGAGGAGAGGGGCCGCGACGCTGGATCATGCCGGCGGCTGGCACGGCGCAGCGCGCACACGTGCTCGCACACACAGATGGATACACAGTCACACTCTGTTTGTACAAAACGAAGGAGGTCGTTGACGGGCGTGATGCATGAGCCTCCGGGCTGACAAAAAGGGGGACAGGCAGCACGGGGGAGAAGGGCCGCCGAGAAACCTAATGGCAAGATCTAATGGCAATTCTTATTGAATCAATAATCTCCATGCTGAGCAGACAGGTCTCGTTGGCCGGCTAAATCGACAAACAGGTGCTGATAGCAGCGGCGCGGCAGGTTATTCATCTTCCCCCTGCCAGCTTATCGGCCAACAACTGTAAAAACGCCACCAAGATGGATTTAGGAGGGAGTCGCACAACAGGGAACGCAAGGGACACGGACACAGGGGACAGTGAAGCCGTCTGTGACGTATGAGGTGCACGCACACACACACACACACACAGAGGTGCAGGCACTGTTTTCTTGGTCCACATCCTTGTTTGGCCCAGACAACTATTTAAAATAAACATAAATAGCCCAACGAGACACTATTACTTTGCACTCCCAATAGATGTAAATAAAATATATATAAATATAAATATATAAATTTAAAAAAGCATGATCTGTTTCCATAAAATACTCAAACGCTCACATTTTACATACATTACTAAAGCACAGGATCACCTCCCTCTCTCTCTTTTTTTCTTTCAGTTTTGTTGCTGTTCCCCACTTCAGTATCCATCTCCATGTCTCCTTATCAAACCCTCTCTGGGACATAGCCTCCACGCATTAGAATGCAAGCGTGCATGAAAAGAGGGCCTGTTTACAAGGCAATTTCACTAAGCTGTGGGACCCGCAACACCGTTTAGCTTTATCAAGCGCCGCCTAATAAATCATATGTTCCTTTGTGATGTCAGTTGGTGAAGTGCATTGTGTAAAGAGAGAGGGGGGGCATGAAAAAGGCAAAGAAGGGAGGGAAGGAGGGAGGAAGTAAATGGAAAGTGAGGGAGGTGGGGGGTGGGAACCAGTGAGTGAAGGAAGGAAAGAGAGTAAGTGAGGGAGCCAGAATTGGCATGTGTAATTCAGCACACTCTTTTCATCTTAGAGTATGATACTCTAGACAGATAAGGGGGGCTAATCCTTCTCCTGATCAAAAAAAAATCTGCATTTTACCAATTAAAGGCCTGCGCCAGCAGGCGGGAGAGGGTGGGTGGGGGACTGCCTTCAGACTGCGCCTGCGCTTATCTCTCTTTAACACTGGGGAGGCGCACAGCAGTCACCTCAGCGAGGGTGCACACCGGCTGAGCAAAGGCAGCTTCTTATTTAAGAACAAGGACATTACAGCGCCACCTATGAAGCTGACCTGGAACATAACAGTTGGCTCTGGAGGATGCAAAAGGCTTTAGCAGCTCAAAAAACAAAAATCACACACATGCTGACCACCAACTTCTTCAGACACCACAGTTTAAAGTCTGTCATATCTTCCAAAACAAGCCTGCTGTTTGTGCACGCCTGCAATGCCAATAATTCAGAAGCCACAATTGGCTTAAATAGTGACATGCAGCATCACCTATTTATTTCAAGTAATCCTAAAATAAACAGGTTTTGAATGGGAAAAAAATCTTAAGGGAAAAAAAACAATAAATCTAGAAATTCATCTAGTAAAACTGCATTATACGTAATGACCTTAAAGCCACTTTTTTCAAACTCTTGTCAGTGTTTAATAGCGGCAAAAATGTAGAGCTCGATTTTAGAGTTCTCAGTGGTGAAGTATCGGTAATAGATCAATGTAAAAATAAAAGATTGTTCAGCAAGGCCATATTAGGGAATTTTGGGAGTGTGGGGTTCACATCTCCGGCGACAAACCACAGCGAAAAAAGCCTACTTCAAGAGAGACATTAAAGAAGCCAACAGGCCTTATCTTTAATAGTACTCCCTCTGAGGGGGAAAGAGGGGAGGCAGAGAAAATGAAAGGGAAAATGAGAGTGAGAGAGGTTTGCCCCCCCTCCCCTCCAAAAAAAAAGGGGGAAGCAAAAGAATATGTAGCTGAGGGGAGAGTGAGATGGGAGAGGTACAAAAGAGTTGAAATGTAATAAATGAAATAAATACAGCAAACGAAAATTGACGCCCGCCTCGCTTTTGCTGACTGGGTAGGCCAGATAAGTGAGCCAAATTGCACAGATCTGATGTTTATCTTATCGGCGACACCGAGAGCGCTTAAACGCAGATGATAAAGGAACGCCGTGGCGTGTCATGGTGAAAGCACGTTTGAAAGTGTAAAAATATGCATCAAGAGCACGGCAGGAGCGCTTTTGAACAAGGTGGAGAGCAATGAGGGTGGTGCAAAGGCTTAATTCTAAAATTAGGCCAACCACAAAGAAAAAAGAACGG
>VURO01048647.1:96755-110716 GCA_015108175.1 Pelvicachromis taeniatus
AAGGCGAAGGGAAAAATGGAAAACTAATAAGGATTTTGTTAGCGTGTGTCTACACGGCAATCTGATAATAAGAGCGGCTTGGCGGGGTTAGGCGGGATAGAATATGTGGAGGAATGAGAGGACACGGCTTTGTTCGAGTGGCCACCTGGTGTGACTAAAGAAGGTGGGTGGATGTGCGCAACGTTTTCTAATAATAAGCCATTCTCCCCTCCTCTCCCACCACCTTCGCTCGCCCCCCGCCCCCTGAAACATGGGGCAAGAAGTTGTCAAGATCCTCAACCTTTGAGCTGAGCCCTTCAAACACGGGAGGCAGCCCATTCCGTGCTGAGGATATCAATTATAGATAGGGGTTACCACCGCGGCTGAGGATTGCAATGTCAAGACGGCAAGTAGACAGCTGTGGAGAGCTGAGGATCTTTCTATCAGATGTGTGGTGATGTGTGTCTTGTGCGCACACGTGTGAGCAGATGTGTGCGCTTCGCCGTCCCCTTCTATTGTTGTAATTTCATCCCACGCTCAGAACTTCTGCTTCCTCGAGTTAGCTGGCGGCCGAGCGGCTCACAGGCCAAAGCTAATGGTGCCAGTGTGAGCAGCCATGGCAGGGGTGACACAGCCGTGATGTCATTAATATTTAGCTTTACAGCAAACCCTCGGGCACAAGACGATGAGAGCTATCCATCTCCCAGGCTGTGTGAGAGTTCAGATAACAGACCGGAGGGGTGGGTGGGGGGGTTCGGCCAAGTCAGTGTAATACACAAAGCTCACTCTGGAAGGCTTAACCCTCCAAATCAGTTAGCACCGTTCAGCTGTGAGATGTGCTTTTCAGCTTCTGAGCCCATTACCACCGTCCACGGATCTCCAAAAGCATTATCCAGCGGCAGCAACAGTCAATGCCCGCAGCTCCGACCCGGCTGCAGCTGCTGCTGGTCTTCAAACACGCAGGCAGAAGTTGTTGGCTGATAGCAGGCGTTGTCCAGAATAGCACAGCTTCTGTTGATTTTGCTAGGATGTACTGAGCTTGAGAAAAGGGAAAGCAAAAACCTCTCACAGCATACAAACCCAAAAAAGCAGACTGGTGGTAGCTCTGCTGCGTCTTACAGATGCAAACAGCCTGTTGTGTCTCGCTGTTTGTTACCTGCAAGACAAGCTGCTCCTGTCAGAGAAGTGCAGAAACTTCTCTCCCAATAGTAAGCCATGAATGACACCTGAGTGCAATAGCAGCCATTTGCTTAACAGCAGCAAGAAAAAGCGGTCGAAGTCATTGAAAGCAAATGTTCTGAGCACAGTTTGGTGACATTATGTGTAATTTATGGAACTGCAAATAAAAACTGCGTATGGATTTCTGTGCAAACAGCATGCAAAGAGGGATTTTCGCCCACTACAAACATGCTCCCGTGCAGTCCTCCAAAATTCCAGCTGCATGCTGCTGGAGAAGGATGGCCTACACGTTGGTCGAATGCTGATCGGCTAATGTAAAAATAAAAAAAATAAAGTATGAAATGTACAGATGGTGGCCGCAATGGAAACTTTTCACAGTTTGTTTGTGTGTTATAACATTGCTTTTCTCTGCCACTGGCTGATGGACCAACAACAGTCTGCAAGTCCAAGCCTGCATGTGGATAGGCAGTTTCAAATGACAATGAAATTTTCTTCAGTGGAGCCAAAACACTGATGCATGAACACTTTTCTAGTTGATACAACAAACTAGTAAACATTTTTGTGACTAAGTTGCTTAGATGCGTGTCCAGGAGTTATGCACAATCCAAGCAGCAACTTCCAGGCCTGCAGTTTCTTGAATGGCCACCAGAGGTGGGCTCCAAATATGAGTCAATGCCTATGCAACACCCTGTGTTACCATGAAAAAGACGTCACCTCAGCTAACTCAAGTTGCAAGATACAACTTTTGAAGTATTTTTAAGGCAACCGTCTAACAAAAATTAGGGAATTTATTAAATAGTCTGCCGGGGACAACTGATAGGTTCTGTTTCCATCTGCTTATCCAATGCATTTTGCACACATGCCATCTCTCTTTAACACTCTGTGGACAGAAACCAAAATCTTGTCCTTGTCCCTGTCTACAAATACATACTCATCTTCATACATCTGCTTATAGGCATTACTTGTCAAATAATATGACAATCTACTAAGGTCTGTGTGTGAAATTGTAGCATTTTATTTGCGTTACTAAATAGTAATTATCAGGTATCTTTGTGAGTGGGATGGATTCGTAGAGCATAGGAATGCAAAAGCACAGACAGCTTCCCACATTTGGTCAAAATGCTAAACTGGAGGTTGAGTGAGTGATTTTTTCCTGTACTCATGCCCCAGCTGCTGTGACTCAAACTGACAGTGAGAGAAGAGCGAGACTGCAACAAAAAATTGTTTTCATATTAAGTCATTTATAGTTATTTTGTTTAACACTTCTTGTGATTTTTAGAGGGTTCCACAGATTACTCACTTGTACTAGCTGCTCCTGCGTGTCAAACTCACGGCAGCAGTTTTCCCAGTGGCAGTTTGTCTCGTAAACTACCTCTGGCTCCTGTTTGCTCTCATCCTTGTCCCCTTCCTCCTTCACCAAAGTCATACCGTCGGGATTGTCCTGAGGAAAACACGTTTTAGCACAACAGTCAGTAAGATAAAAGTTAGAAAGCAAAAGTAACCACTTCCACTTCCTGACATCCGTCCATGTAAACCTGTCACAAAAGCCATTTTTCACATGAAAGGCACAGCCTTGAAGGTTATTGGTTAGTGGTGTAGCCGCAGTGCCCCCGTACAGCTGACCTCACCTGGCTGCCTGGGAGAAAAAAGTACAGGGCGGAAATGTAGAACTGAAAGCCCCTCTGTTTCTGGGGTTTTTATACGACGGGACTGGGGTGAGTATTTGAGGAATCTAACCCCCTCTTCCTTCTCTAGGCTGCTCTATTAGCCCAGACATATTTCACTGTCACAGCTAGATGCTGGAGTAGAGCAGGGAGTTGGAGAGGGCTTTACAGGAGAGCCCAGGCTTCCACTACACACCTCAGGCTCTTTCTGCTGCTGCTGTTGCCTGAAAATCGACCCCCATAAGATTTTTCCTGCAGATGCAGATACTTACTCTTATCACACGTCTCTTTCTTTACTCCAGCCACTTAAATTGTGATTAAACCAAAGCAAAAACAATTTCCTACCAGTGGCCCAAAGATCAATGAATAGTTTTGCTTCGGAAACTGAAAGTGATTAGAGGGAAAAAACAAAAGGGAAAATTAGCCAGATACAGGTAAATAAACACTAAACTGTGGCTGGTAGGCCTGCCTGCTGTTGTAACCATGTTGGCAGGTGACCGGCACAATAAAAACAAGCTGGTGGTAGTAGTATGCTTCCTTTTTTCCCCCAGAATGTGTGGAGCTCTCATATAAGAGTAAAGTACCTATCGAGTCAGTAAATAAAAGCTAATTTGATCTTTGTGGTTAGTGCAGGCAACTCCCACCTGTATGCTCACTGCGCCTGGGCTCGGCAAGTCTTCCTCTGGTTTCATTTTGGAACGTTTGTGGTGCATCGGGTCTCCTGTGCTGCTCACTGCGGATTCACTCGTTGGTTTGGCCTGTGAAGAAATATTTGAGTATTTACATGATTACATTGTTAGATTGTATTGCTTTGAGCCTAAAGTGCCACTGTCTCGATTATAAAGACTATCCTGTACAAAAATCTTAAGAGAACGCTGTGAATTTTGTTTCCAAGCAGCCAGACCTTTTAAACCTGTCATGAGCAGTTCTCCAGACTTTCTGAAGGTTTATCAGAGTCTTTATTTGGACATTGGCTGCTTTTTCATTGATTTTCAGTCCAGTCCTTGTGCCTGACCGTTTTTAGAGGAGTTTAGCCACGGGGCACCAAACTAAAAGAATGAGCCAATCTTGTGTTGTGTCTACACATTACAGACAACTTAGCAAAGACACATGAAGCCTCATGAGAAATGGCCTCAGTGGAAGTCAGTCTTGAGGAAGGGAAATGGGAAAAAAGGCTGAGGTTTGTCATATTACACAAGAAATGGACTGAGAATCAGTAGAAATGGGTCTTATGGAGTGATGAATCCAAATTAATTTTTTTTTTTTTTTTAATTCAAATCATTGTCAGTATGTATGGAAGAGATCCAATAGATGGCTCAGTATAGCCTTCTGTAAAACACAGTGGCACCTCTGTCATGGTTTGGGCTGTATTTCAATCAGTGGTGTTGGGGAGCAGGAATTATGCCCGTCAGTACGACAATAATCCCAAACACACTGCGAGTGCAGTAAAGCATACCTGAATAGAAAAACACATAGTGAAACACTATCAGTCATGGATTGGCCTCCCCAGAGCCAGGACCTCAACATTACTGTGAAATTATCTGGTCATAGAACAGAACAAAAGGCATCCACCATCCAAAGAAGAGCCTTGAATTACCTTCCAGAAGCCTGAATCACAATAAAGCTCGCCATAGTGAGTTAAGTCTGTGTTGAAGGATAAAAGTGGTCATAACAAATATTAACTTTAAAGCTCACCAGAATTATATAACTCATGTTCTTGCCTTAAATACTGTATTTGTGTTTGTGTATATTTACTCAAATAATTGCACCTATTTACCATTTTCCTAGCAAAACAAAGAAAATGAGAGGGGCGGGCTTAAGACTTTTGCACAGTACTGTAAATTTTTCTATTTCCTGATGTATATTTTTTTGTTTTATTCTTTATGGTATTATTAAAAATGTATGCGATGCTTATAAGTCAATCAGTCATTTACTTAATCAGCCTGAAAAAAAAAAAAACAACCGTGGTTGAACCTTAATGATTCCTGCAAGTCCCAAGTCCCAGACAAGAGCTTTAACCGAGCTAATGAAAAGCAATGCAATTCAGTGTATCACATTAGCTACCCTAATCATTGCAATTAAAAAAAACACATGAACCAATTCAACCAATGAATGACCTGACTTTGGCCCTGGCTTAAATATGCCCTAGAGGGAATTCTTGTTACACATCAAGCTAGAAGAAATAAAAGAATTAACAAAGAGTTTTTAAACTTCTGGGACAAAAAACAGGCAAGTTTTTCTTTGACTTTCTGTTCCTGAAAATATTTTCTCCCATAATGTGGAGCGCTTTACAGGCCTCTCCGTTCTCTCAGTCTCTTCAGCATTTGTCCAATATTTGATATTCAGCTGTGGCCTCAAAGCAATATTCTGTTGACTTGAGTAAAAGGGAGAAGGCAATTTTGGTGTGCCCGATTTGAATGAGGCCTCATTTGTGATACATAAAATTCGAGGCACGGGAAACAGCAGGGAGGATGGGTAATAAACACTGAATATTCACTTCAAATGCAGGCCCGCACATACAGTAAGGGCTGAGGAATGAGAGGAAAAAGTCCCTTTGGATCCATCCATCCATGTCAATATTCCCTCTCTATATTCTTGTTCTCTCTCTAGTGATTAATGGAGTCAGCGGTGGGATTCTATGCTAACAAGCCCCTTGTTGTTTGCTGCAGGCAGGTTCTGGGCCACGCTCGGCAGTCTAAAAACAAGAGACAACACAAGTAGGAGGAAACTCCCAGGAGAGGCACACGTGAAAGCGGGGGGGATCCTGCCTATACCACGTTAGCTCCTTGCATTTCCCTCAGATGTGGCTGGCATAGACGTTGCTATCTATTACCTGCAATGATGAATCGCAGAGGCACTAGCCATTGCTCTCACCTGCAAGGAGTCGTTGGAGATGACTGAGCGCTCGCTGGCACTGAGTCCAGATGGTGGGATGCCAGGCACGGGTCGCTGGGTGGCAAAGGCTGGTGTTGGGTGGATGAGAGGTGGACTGTGGCCAAAGGCAGAGCCAACGATGCCCGGTTGACGGCCCATCAGCTGTTGGTGCACATGCAAAGCCACCGGGGTTGGAGGGTAGGCGAAACTTAATGCTGGGCTGGAGAGAGCAGGGAAAGGCTGAGTTATAGTGAGTTTAAAAAAAAAATCCTCACTAAACTACTTCACTAAAAACATCAGCTGTAAAGGAAATGAGGCACAAAAGCGGGGAAAGATAGTGAGTAAATGGATTGTTCTGGATAGCGCCTCAATCCCTGAGGACAATCTGACAGGAGATGGTGCGGTAATGCTGGAACCACAGGACCGTCGACAAATCCCTGCCAATGAATGTTCAGCTTGTTAACACAGTGAATTATCATGTGGTCTGTGTAAGGCAGTATGTCATTCTTCCACCAGGCAAATGATACACACGATAAATAATCTGAGGTGTATCTTATAACCATGTAAATTATTTTTTATCTACTGCAGCAGAGTTTGTTTTGTTTTTTCCTCTGTAGCTTCTTAACCCGCAACCTGAGCTAACTTTTTGTGGATGATAAAAATCCCAGAAGCGACCCAAACCTCTCCTGGGGTCTGTATAACCGCTGACGGACCTCCAAATAAACACAGATCTGTGTGGCTCCGAGCACAGGCCTCCATTCATCCTGAGCTCTGACGCTTTGCTCTCTCTGCGACCCATATTTCTGCTGATCTTATTACGAGCCGAGTGGAAATCAATGAGCCGAGACACATTTGGGGGCCCATCCGCTTGTCATATCACTCATCAGTCTGTTGGCTTTGGCTATTTGGGCCCTGTCACTTGGACAGTGGCTGAGTGTGCAGCGTGATTGATCAGGCTCTTCTTACAGATTGCTGATCAATGGCTCTGGGTGGGGCGATGGATCTTTCCTTTTCGCTTCTCTACTCTGCTCTTTCGCTTCCCTTTGCGAGTCTCGGTTACAGAGGTGTGATGTATGTGACGTTTCCATGAGGTGCACCGGATGACTGACACGAGCCGCCGGGGAGGCAGTCTGACTGGCTGGCTGGGAGATCGTCACCCACGCGGGCCCTTGACATAGATGATACGTACACACTTATTTCCCCACCACCGCACACTTCTGGCACACTTTTGCTGTACACACTGATCCTATTGAACTTTATGGAAAGTTTTACTATAAGCATCAATGGGATTGGAAACACCACGTACAGCATCATTCCCCCCTGGGGAGAGTCAGCTGTTCCATCCATTTATTCATTATTGACACATGTTAGTTCCAGAATGACCACCTTCAAAGAACCAAATGCACAAAGCACTTTCTATAAAAGTGACTCACAACTGAGTGATTTACATTTAAAGTAATGGTCAAAATCTGAGAAGCAGAGGACAGCATATACAAGTTTTAGTCATTATTATGGGTCAATCCCACAATTCCTTTCACTGGAGTGAATCAGTGTGGGTCAAGAGTAGCTCGTCTACCAGTCGAAGTATGCTTGGGTAAGATGCTGAACCCCGAGTCACCCCAATGCATCTGTCAGAGTTTAAATGTTGGGTTAAAATAGTGGATAAAAGCACGTGTGAATCAGGCTCGTAGAATGAAAGCACTTGGAGTGTTCCAGTTGACTAGAAAAGCTCTATAAAATCCATTTGTCCTTAATTAGACTTCCCTTTCCTCTTCACCATCCACTTTTTCCACACAAATACACACCACACACACAATACAAAGATATCAGACCATTCAAAATTCTAATAACAAATAAAACGATTAACCAGTTATCAGGAGCTATAAGAACATTCAGGGCAATTTTTACCTGATGGCCCCAGCAGAGAGGTGACCGTAAGAGCCGCTGGTAGACGAGCTGGAGCGGGAATTGTTGAGCATGGTGACGAGGGAGTTGGGCGAGTTGCGGATCATGGTTTGCAGGTCAAAGCTGTGCTCAGAGAGGGGTGAGATGGGCAGAGGGCGTTTCCTGCTGGGTCGCGACGGAAGCCTCGGGCTCGGGAAACGAGAGCCTGCGGGGGATGAGGAAAGAGGTGGAGATTGAGCGCCAAGTATCTGCGGTTAGAAAGACCGGTAAACATAAAAAATAAACCCTTATCCGAGCATCAGTTAAACCCCGAAAATGTTTGAAATGAAGTGAGCATTTGCTGATTTTTACACTTTTTTTTCTGACTTTATCCAAACTCTAACCTAATCTAACCCCAACAGATGACATTTTTGTCAATCATCAGACAAAAGGCTCATCTGAATGAGTATTCGGCTGTCACTTGATGCACTGCTTGCATTTCATCTATGAGAAAACATGCCTTTTATGTTGGAGAAATGCTCTGACTGTGTATGGTAATATTTAATCAAGTCCAATTTGACTCGTTATTCAAATGCAATCAGTGTTGACTGGAAATACGAAAAAGGGGGTTTGAAAAGGTAAAAGGCGGAAACGGCGCAACCATTCTCTGTGCACATACAATGAGCCACGGGTAGAGATTAAAACATGACTTTTGTTGTCTTTTCACATGGAGATGTCACAAACAAGACAGAGAAAAACAGGGGGAGACGGAAGGAGGGGGAGAAAAAAAAAAGCGCTGAGGGGATGTCGTGCTTTGTGCGTGAACTGACACAATGACTTTGTGACTCAAGATTTGGAAATAAAACATTTTGAGTTATTTTATAAAGGCAAACAAAACCAGCTTAGGCAGCCCCGATAACCCCCCTCCATATTTACGTCCCCCACAATCCATCCATCTCCCAAACGTAAATGCTCCATCTCTCGTTTGACACATCCAGCGATTACAGAACGCTCCATTCACATGGTAATCACAGTGTGTGTGTGTGTGTGCGCGCGCGTGTGTGTGTGTGGATGCTGCTCCAGCGGCAGCAGCGGTGTTCTGGCAAACACAGGCCACGTAAGGAGAGCAACACTGCCTTAATAATGTCACTGTATAGTAAAGCCATCTTTTTTATGTGTTGCTGAAGGGGGTCCTTTTCTGCATGGCACAGCTGATTTTTCACAACTTTGCGTGTCCTAAATTTGACACTAGCTGACACTCCACGCAAGCCGAAGAGTGACGAGCGTGAGGGAAAGCGTCTTACTTGTGGCGAATTAGGTGAGGGGGTGGGTGGTGGTGTTTGGTGGTGGGGGGGGAATACAGCTGATGAGATGGGTCTGTGTCCCACCGCTGCAAAATCTCTTGGGAGTGGTATTTATTAATGCACAGCCCAAATGATAAATCAGCCAACCGGGGAAGACCGAGAGAGAAACGTGCTGGCTCGTTGCAGGACTGTCCCTCTAATTTCCTCTTGATTTATGGACGGGATGGCTGGTTAGTTGCCCCGTCATTAATTCTCACGGCCAGAGAGGGTTCAGACGGGGAAGACTGACTGGCGGTGGAAATAAAACTTGGCTCCGAAACTGTGCTTGAACCGTATCGAACACACCGGAGGGCCACATGAGAGGGATTTTATGAACATAGACTACCCAGATATTTTTTTGTGCAATATAAACTTGATTTTAGAGACCAAAGCGCAGTGATATAAACCAGTAATCTGGTCAAAATCTCTTTGTTTCTCAACAGATAAAGCTAAACATTTGCTAAACATATATATTTACTTTATATTTTCCCCATCATTTATCATAAATAAGCGGTATATTAATATTTAATAAACAGTTTACAGTAAACAGTAATGGAGCTGTAGGCAGCTAGAGCATAAAAGGACATTAAAAGGTTTATTAATTTTCAAAATGTCAGACATTATAACTATATCTAAGACATATTCTATATTTAAAAAGTTGTTTTCATTGTTATTCATCTGTTTACACACAAGTTTCCACTTAAAGGTGCCTATTGGAGAGTTATAGCAGTAATATAACAGTAAATATGTTTGTATGCTTACAGCTACCTTTTAATGTATTATTAATATTTATGAAATGTTTATGCTGCTTATGAATTCCAAACAGGAAGACTTAACGTGCTACCATATAATTAATAGCTACAATTAATCAGGTTACATAAAACAGCTCTGGTGTTAAAAATGCTAAAACGCTGCTAAAAGCAAGCGTGTTTATAAGAAAAACAGCCAGCTGTTAGTGGAGAATAGCAAGGAGATTAAAGTCAGCTAATAAAGACCACAAATAAAGACTTTATGGCAGTGTAGACTTTAGTTCTAGTAATCTATGAGAGCTATGGTGCTAATTAGGCAGTATGAGCATAGACAATAGCCCATTAGAGCACAAACGGGCAGGACAGGCCCATTGTTTCATTAGCAGAGCGCTCTCTGAAGGTAATTAAACTGATCTGAAATCGACTAAAATAGCGGCAGTGTCGTAGTAGCCCAGATTATCAGCGAAAGCCGCTTGACAGACTCCGCTATTTGTATGTGGGGTTTTTTTTTCTTCCCAAAATCCAACCGAAGCTTTAAAGTGTTAATATTTCAGGCGTAGGAACACACATTGTTGAAACATGATGAGTTATTACCAGCAATGATCACAGGCGATTTTTTTTAAAAGCGAGGAGCGCCGCATCTCCACTTAAATTTGGCCCTAATTGTTTTGTTTCAGTCTATTAATCTTAAAAAGTGACACAGAAGAAAGGATTTCTGCAGTGATGAATGGTGGGACATTCCAATTCCCACTTAATAGCAATTAATTTTCTGATACCCGCACAAGTTTGGCTAGTTTTAATTAGTTTGTTCTGAGGAATCGGGGGGAACTTCACCCCGGATTTCCATGGAAGCGGCGTCTGACTGACTAAATACATTCTCATCAAAGGGAGCGGGGTGAGCCTGTCCGACCTTTCTAAGATTCAGCGTGCATTTAATTTCCTATTTACACTTTAAAATAACTCATTAGCATAAGTCCTCTGCACACAGACCTGAGCCGAACACATTAAGACAATAGCTCATTTAAATCATGTCAGAGGAAAAAGTTGCAGATACCTCCTCGCCATGGTTGATCTATATATAGTACAAGCTAGGTGAGTTATGAAAGTGCACTTTTAAGGGTTGAATTCCCACTGGGGCCGCACATGCTTTAATGTGCAGGTATGCACTCACTTTAAGGTGAGGTATGAATGTGGTAGGCATCTAAATGTCCAGTTTTGGCGCCTAGTACAGTTGACATATAAGTCCCAATAAACTCAGAGCCATTGTAAATCATGGAGGTTAAACTCATAACGTCAATAAGGAGTCTTTGAACTTTTACTTTTATCTGCTGGTTTAGTCTTTTAATTGTTAAGAACGTAAACCGCCTCAGCACCATTGGTAACACATGCTTTAAAATCCTGGTGATCAGGCAGAGAGATTTAGATAAAGACGGCAAAAAACATTATTAACCATCCTGATTATGCTCTGTCATCTGAGTTCAGTAAGCTGCTCTCACCGGTACCCCAGTGCAGAACAAATAGATACTTAAAATCCTTCACTTACCTCTAGATTCACTTCTTTTTAGCATTTTTAGTCAATCCGTCTGTTTATTTTAATTATTTGTGCTTTTTGCTATTTATCTCTTGACTTCATTCTTTGCTGATCTGTGCCGTGTATGTAAACACTGCATGTGATTAGTGTTTAGTGTGATTGTGTGAGTAAGTCGTGTGGATAAGGTACAACGCTGCCCTTTGTACCTTGCTGGGTAGCAAGGCTGGGTAGAGAAAAGGACCCCCTTCAGCAACACATAAAAAAGATGGCTTTACTATACAGTGACATTAAGGGGATCAATAAAGTTATCTGAGTCTGGATGATATGCAGTGGTGTAACACCTTTCACTTTTTTAAAGTTAAAACCATATTTAAATATGGTTTTAACTTTTTGAACTGCAAATCACATAAAATGTGCTTAAATGCATGAACAAAAGCAAAAGTGTCTTTTAAAAAAATATATCTTTCTACTAGAAGAAAACTGGCAACTGGCAATGCTGGCAAAACCTTCTGCCACGAAACTTAAATCAAGACTGTTTTTTATAATGAAAGTTCATGAAAAGAAATCCAGTATTTCTTATGGACACAAAACAACAAAAATGGGGAATGCATAAAGGAAACCTACTAATGTGGTCTTGAGGAAGTGTTTCAGTGTAATCCTAGGATTATTAGATAGTGATTTGTTGTTTTATATATGAGACACCTCTGAGATGAGTGCACACTTACTGTCAATTGCCTGGAGATACTCCATGTGCAGGGCGCTGGCACTGCTGGCCCCAGCAGCAGATGCCACTGATGGTAGGAGGTCAGACGTGTAAGGGCTGCGGTGGCCCGCCAGCAGAGCCATCTGGTGGTAGTACTCAGCTGTGGTCAGACCTGCGTGAGGGGCTGAAGGAGAAGAAAACAAAGTAACCAAAACATAAACTGATCTGCACCCACGGAAGAAACACTTAAAAGAAGAAAAAAAAAGGCTGGGTAGAGACAGAAGAGGAAATGAGAGAGAGACGCAAAAGGAAGGAGAAAAATTATTAGTGAGTGAGAAAAACATGACAGGCTGAGCACCTGCACTGCATTATAAAGCCTGCATTCATTTACATTAGATGATAATCAGCTCAGCAGAACAGTAATGAGCACATTAGCAACACCATCAAGTTTAGCAAAACAGCTGCACAGGGAGCATCACCTGAAGTGGGGAGCCTCACTGGGGATTACCGGATGCTTGCTCAGAGATTACAGTGAGTGTGCATTAGTGTTTGATTGATGCATTCGTGTTGTGAACACCAGAACCGATCGCCTTACAATACAATGCAGTTTTGAAACAGCCTTCGCTCTTCTTGCCGATCACTCGGAGAAAGGCCATGAGCGTGTACATGAATATATATATTTACTGTATGTGTGTGTGGTAAGAGTATGTGGGCTGGTGCATCCTTTGCCAAACACGGCGCTTGTGTACTGTGCGCATGGGGGCTGCAGATGCAGATATGCAACCTGCTCCTCGACTCTGCTCATTTAAACTCTGCAGGAAAACAAAAGGCCTAAATCTGCCCAGATAGATCTGCGTGCACAAGGATACAGCCTCCACTTCACTTTCTCTAAAATGTCTCTCTTTTCCAAGTCATTCCCTTAGTTATAGAGTACTGTAAGTCCTTGAACCATAGCCTAAAAATAAACATCTGGCGGTGGGCTTCCGTATGCAAATATTCTAAGAAAGAGAGAGGGAAAAGACTAACATTGTGGTTTTGGATGCAAATATGGAATCGGTTCAGACCACTGAGTGCTGCAGATCTTTTTTTTTCTCCCCCAATTGAAGAAATAAAGAGAAAATAAATAAAGAAACAGTGTATGAGGAGATTTCCTCTTAAGGCTGGCCTGTATGCCTGCAGAAAGCATCCACGATTGGTTAAATGAATGGAAGAAAAAAATTCTAAATTAATTCGATCTGGCTTTTATGTCTTCAGTGGAAGGGGGGAGTTTCTTAATTGTCTCCAGTGTTCCGCCTTAGCTTTGCTTTTGCATTCAACCATAATGTGTCCCATTCAGGAGCCGTGCGCAGAAAAGAGCTTTGCAGAATTTCTAAATCAGAAACGCTGGCATCCGAGTGCGATCCTCGGGGCAAAATGGGGGAGTGGGGGAAGGCTGTCAGTGTGGCACTCAATGTAGGGAAGGCAGAGACATGCCTCAGGACTCCGTGAGCCACCGGGTGCTCCTTCAGCACAACAATAGGAACAGGGGCGAGCCTACCTCTGAACTCTGTCTCATATAGAAAAGAGAGAAATATTAAGGCGGGGGGGGGGCATTAAAAAAAAAGAGACGTGAAAGCAAATGTGTGGCAGCAAGAGGGTGGCACTAAATCCCACCCACTTTAAATCTCCATTAGATTCTGTTAATTAATTCATCATTATTCAAATGTACTTTTTTCTGGGAAAAAAAAAATCTTTGCATATTGAAGGAGGCGCCCTGTAAGAGCGGTGATATACTAACAACACAAAAGCTGATGGGTTAATTAATCACCGGATTGATTAAAGGAGTAATTAGGTGCCTCATTCACAATTCACAGCATTGTGGACTGAAAAGGGGATCATGTGGTAGGTTGGAGAAACTATTTTGATTTAAAGCAATCCGAGACTGGCGCACATTATGTTGCGGTAATGGAAAATTGGAGGGTAGAGAGTGGGAGCTTCGGTATAACGTTGTAGTGCACGAGAAGGAGTGGGGGGGGGGGGGGGGGGGGGGGGGGGGGGGGGGTGGGGGGGGGGGTG
>VURO01048648.1:0-12635 GCA_015108175.1 Pelvicachromis taeniatus
CCACATATATGGAGCATAAAAGCTGAATGCGCTTCTCCATGTCTGGTTCTGACTCTGGGAACTGATAAAAAATAGGATCCAGATGACCTGAGGGGTCTGGATGGGTCATACTGGGTCAGGAGGTCACTGATGTATTTTGGTCCTAAACCATTCAGAGCTTTATAGACCAGCATCAGGACTTTAAAGTCTATCCTCTGACGGACAGGCAGTCAGTGTAAAGACCTCAGAGCTGGACTCATGTGGTCCACTTCTTTGGTCTTAGTGAGGACTCGAGCGGCAGAGTTCTGAATAAGCTGCAGTTGTCTGACTGACTTTTTAGGTCGACCTGTAAAGATGCTGTTACAGTAGTCAAGCCTACTAAAGATGAATGCATGGACTAGTTTGTCCAGGTCCTGTTGAGACATCAGATCTTTTATCCTTGATATATTCTTGAGGTGATAGTAACATGACTTTGTTATTGTCTTAATGTGCTTTTCTAAGTTTAGGTCTGCGTCCATCACTACACCCACATTTCTCGCCTGGTTGGTGGTATGAATGTCAACAAGAATAACTGCCCGTCTCTGTGCAACCTGTCCAGGGTGTACCCTGCCTCTTCCTGTGCCCTTCATTTAAAAATAATCTATATAATAAAACTGATAAAAATTAGTAACAAAAATAACAGCAGTGCTGCAGGTGTCCTTCAAACCACTGGTGCTCATGGTAATAATAATAATGATGGAGACATTATGACCATTATGCCAAGAGTCTTCTCTCACCATTAGCCCTACTTCCTATTTTACTCCCTAAAACTTCATATTCTTCCCCCCCAAAATTAATTTCAAGTTGAATTCAACACCACTGTGAGTGGGGCTATGGATGTCAGATTTTCTAATCACATCTCATATAATCAACAAATGTTACCTCCTACACTTTATAAATCACATATTGCTTTGTGTACTACACACTGTTTACCATATGCATGTGCAGTGTACAGTATGTGTTGCACGCCATAGATATTGCATTATCCGATATGCAATGCATATGTGTTATTGTACTATTGTTATTAGATTCAAATAGAATTAATGGTGACCAGTATAGACAGAAGGTACATCTCAGAAGAGTCGGAGATGGAGGCCGTGTAGTGCTCTGAGCGTTTGTTATCACATGTCTGGATCTTCTAGTTCATTTAAAAAAAGATAAAAATGCCTCGAAAGGATGTTGTTTGACTGAAAAATGTCCCATAAGCCACCTGTCGTGCTATAAAACTGCGTGCAGCTCTTATTCCTGGATGCTGGGTTGGTTGGGTTGTTGTATTCTCACTCACAGGCGGCTCCCAGAAGGATTTGATGGAAAAATTGGTTTATAAAAGATGGAGGTCAGCGGGAAAACGGCGTATGCATTATTTACTTTGATGCTGTTACGAATGAGGTAATATTACATCCCTCGTAGTCTCATTTCCATCCTGTCCACCTCCCTCAGGTGTTTTACTACTCCACTGGGATCTTTGCCTCAGCTGGTGTGCAGCAGCCCATTTACGCCACCATCGGGGCCGGCGTCGTCAACACCATCTTCACCATCGTTTCTGTGAGTGACGGCGCCATGTGTCTCTTTCAGCTTGGTATGTGTTTGTGTGCGCTCAGCAGCACATCGCTCACAATGTCCCTGTCCTACAGTTGTTCCTCGTGGAGAAAGCAGGGCGCAGGACTCTGCACCTCCTGGGCCTGGGCGGCATGGCGGTTAGCGCTCTGCTTATGACGGTGTCCCTCCTGCTGGTGAGTTCAGTGATGTCAGCGAGTAAGAACAAATGTGTGATTTATTCTCTCTGCAGCTAAAAGTAAATATATCAAATGTAAATAATTAAGGGGCCAATAATTCACCAGTGCCTGCTCTCACTGACGGTTGATAAAGTGATCTTCTTGTCGGTGAGCGTGCAGTAGTGGCTCACTCTCTGGTGTCGTCTCTTTCTGTCTGAGCAGGATAACATCCCTGGTATGAGCTACGTGGCTATCTTGGCTGTCATGCTCTTTGTGGCCATGTTTGAGTTGGGCCCTGGTCCAATCCCATGGTTCATTGTGGCCGAGCTGTTCTCCCAGGGGCCCCGCCCGGCAGCCATGGCTTTGGCCGGCTGCTGTAATTGGACGGCTAACTTCCTGGTTGGAATGAGCTTCCCCACACTTCAGGTAAGGGCGAAGTGATGGTCTTTTTCTTATGGTTGATTCTGCTTCTCTGTAGATTACCGATTGACTGATCTATTTTGCGACAGATCGTTCTGACTCTGCTTTCTTCTCTCCTCAGGGCTGGTTGGGGCCTTATGTATTCCTCATCTTCACCGGCTTACTGGTCGTCTTTTTCATCTTCACATTCATCAAAGTCCCCGAGACCAAAGGCAAGACCTTCGACGAGATCGCTCGTGGCTTTAGCGGTGCCCCGCCGCCTGCGTTCTCGTCCTTCGAGGATCCTCCTGCCAGCGCCAGCACGGCTGTGACGCTTCCTGCCTCTCCTGTGAAGGAGAAGGTCCCGCTGGTGGAGGCGCCGGCAGCAGCTCCATCTCCGGTGGCTGAGACCACACCTCTTGAAGCTAAACAGGGCAGCACAGGAGAGCAAGTAGAGAAGGTGTAGATGAGGATTTAATGGATAAGGGAGGTTATAAACGAAGGAAGAGACACAGCTATTTTAGATATATATTGTAAATTGGAACCATAGCTTATTTTATAGCAGGCCTAGATAACAATATCGTTATGAGTTTATGGGTTTGGACATTTTTGGTCCCACTTTCTGCTTTCATCATCACACTTCCTGTACTTCTTGTTTCTCTGACATTTCTCACGCTACCTTCTTTTAAATCGTCTCTTCCTTTGAAAAGAAACGGATTGAATCTACTGTACATTCCTAGGAATTTACCTGCACTCACTGACAGTGTGACTCTTTTTCTCTTCTTTTTCACACGGCAGTGTGTCTCATTCTGACACACTGTAGAACAAAATTAAAGCAGGCCTGGGGTAACAGCCCAGGTGAAAGGATGAATAAAGTGTACGGGCGTCTCCTTAAACATGATGTTGGAGTTCAGGCCTGGGTGGCGTTAGAATAACAATGATCCTTTTTTTTTAAACTGGCACACTTCTGTTTGAAATTGTAGAAATGTGTCGTGGTGGGCAGTATAGTGTAGTATGTATATTTTAGCTGTAGCTCGTACGTTATTGTAGGTTTTGTTGCAATTTTGTATATGGAAGCGTTCTCAAACCACAGGTCTGACAGGATAATTATGGTCTCTGCTTGGAGCCTTTGATTAAGTGCTCACAGAGAGCTTTGAAGAGCAAAGCCAAAGAAATGGTGAACACACAACCTGAACTCGGCTCTTTACAGCGGGGATGTAAGAGCCGCACAGGTCAACCGCTAAAAAGCTAATAAGATGGTCAAAGCTGTAATCTAGTATGCTTTTGCTTAGTTGGAGTTTGGCGCCACCCTCGGTAAAAACTGGCAATTGCAGTGGTGTTCTGCTTCGTCTTTGATCTTAGAGTTGATGTAGTTGTCACAAATTTACTCCCAAAAAATGTCCTATTAACCAGAGAATTTAAAGTTATAGTTATTTAACTGTTTAACGCACACTGAGTATATAGAAAGGATTATTATTTTTAGGACTGTGCCCTGTAAATGAAAACCCTTTTATTTTACACACGTAGATTACAGTGGGGTAGCGTGCAATGTATATTATTTTGTTAAAGGGGAAATTATCATAGTATTTATAACCATAGAAACTGATTTTTGTATAGAGTATATAGTTAGACATCAAACAAAGAACTTTAGTGCTTTCCTGATTTACCCCGAGGGGTGACACAGAGTCTGCAATAAGCTCTGCCTCCGTCACCTAAAGTGTACCTCGGAGATTTTAGACGCACCTTGTTAACCAGAGAAGAGGCAATGCAAGCAATAGAGCCAAAATCAGCAAAGTAGAAGTCACTGAGCACAACAGCGCTTTATGTCTAACCTACAGAGTAATCGAACCTGTATTTACCTGCAGAACACTCGTATCTGTCAGAGCTGATGTTAGAATAGATCAAAGTGGCATAAAATGTGCATTTATTGTCCAATCTTAATCCTAAAGTCTACGTGAGCGGAGAATGGGTAGAGACAATTAAAGGGGGACGTGCTAATACTGTATGAATAACGGGTAAATGATGAGCAGCTGTCTGTGATGGTTCATGGACTTTTATTTTGAATTATACTTTTGGTCACTTGGGGAAAAATTTGTTTTTTTTGTCTTTCCAAATGACACAGTGGACATTTTTTAGTATTGTGTTGTCATTCTGAAATGAAACTGTACGTGGTTTTGTTTTTATTCATATACAGACATTGCAAAGGACTGACTGGGGCTTTAATTGTACAAAAAAAAAACATCAGGAAGCAGCTGGTCTGGATGCAGGACCCAGTGATTGGAGGGCAAAACTTGTTTTCTAGCAGACTTTATTACATATGTGCTCTGAATCCTGGAGTTTTCTTTATTAATGCTTTCTTTCTGTTGTTTGATTACGGGAACACTCAGAGAACCGAGGTTACGTAACCTCCAGCGCATCTCAGCTCACTCTGAGAAAGTGCGTTAAATTATGTCAACCAACACTCTGCCTTCAGGTCAAAATGAACGTCGTCATTCCTCACGTCTGCTCACTTTTCCCATGCGTGCGTCAGCTTTGTTAACGTGACGTGAAGAATGTCTCCAAATGCTTTAACAATCCTTCGAATGGCTCAAATGCACTAAAACTAACCGTTGACGCGATACTGGAAACGTTAAAAAAAAAAAAGGTTTATCGTTACAAAAGCTGCGAACCTCAATAGATAAATAAGCAACAATCAGTCCTGTGTATTTCCTACAGTGATTCCCAAATAATAAAATGAACATTAACAACAACAATGTGTAGAAATGAGACGGCACCGGCTTTGTTTCTGGCTTTACCTGCTTGGGTCCAGATCCTGCCAGCATTGTGACGCTTTGTCTGAAGAGTAGCATCATCAGCCACTACACAGTTATGTATTCAGACAGTGTGTGTGGGGTAGACGTGTGACACAAAGTATATTTTATACATTCTGTCGTGACCTCGTGAATCCCTGTAGTATCTTGGAAAAAAGCTATTTTCACTCATGGTGCAGAACGAGGATATATTTATTGATTTATGTATTTATTTGCAAACTTATTGTATTTATTACACTCTGGACAAGACTTCTTTCAGTGCTACCTGCCTCATTTAAATGATGGAAACGTAAAACTTTGCAGACCTGTTTAACGTGAGAGGTTTACTGAGGTGAATATTTCTTGCAGTGAGGGGATTGTTTGTGCAGTCATGACTGTGTTGTGTATTGCTGTATTTGTGGGTGATGTACTGTGCTTGCATTGATGGAGGGGTGCGGTACACGCCTCCTCGCCGGTGTCGTGTTTAGTCTATCGAGCTTGTCTAGTCACACGCAGCTTCTTCACTGGCACCAACACTGAGTCTGATACGGATTTAAAGTTCTTTGCAGTGTTGGCTTTGATACAGAAATATTTGCCACCTTCAACACAACACTGTAACAAATATTCCAGTTAATATTTTCCAGCACGAACCTGTTATTTTACAGTGTTCCTACTGTAAAAAAACAAGTTTCCTGCTGTAAAAATATTACAGTACTCTGCAGTATCTAATATACAATATTTCCTGTATTTTCACAGCTTTTTTTTTTTCTTAGAACTTGTTTCTTCTAATTCAAACTGTGGTGAAAAAGTGAATATTTTTGTTAAAGTTGACAAAACGTCTTCAACAGGGCTTTAAAACGTGAAGAATTTGGGGCGAGTCGACCCCGAGTCAAGCCTTGGTTTGACTGCAGTGCACCCCAAATGTATCTGAAAGGATTTAAAGCCGATGTACGGACCCACACTGCTCCCAACAGCTACTTTATGCACATGTATGGACCCCAAACCCTCAAAACCTTCCACTTACTGTACAAAGATAGTATCACTGCTAATTTGTAAATATGTATTTTTTAAGAGAGTACTATTTATATGTTGACTTTGGCCATCGTGTGTGTGTGTGTGTGTGTGTGTGTGTTTGGTTCCTTTTTTTATTTCGGGCTGCAGTTCGTCGATTTTCCTGTTTCCTTTCAGGGTGTAAAGTAAGCAAAACGATATGAACCCAGCCCTAATCATTTACAGATCGCCTGCGACCTGCTGGGTGTTAAATAGTATCTGCCTGTGAGTAAGAGTCAAACCCTGACTAACATTGCCGTCTCTGCTCTTTAACGTCCATCTGCTGTTTGTGCCTGGTCACTTTACACTCAGAGGTGTTTAGCACTGCTCGGTTTGACTAGGATTTTTTAGCCATATTGTTACTTAAATATGTCAAAGCTTTTGTGTTTGAAACCAGCAGCGCCGGTAATATTCCCGCAGTGTCACAGATTTGAACCTATCGCCAAGGGACAGGTCTCAACGGTTCACTTGGGCTGCTGTGATCTTCGTTCTGTTTGTGTTTCCGCCGTCGGTTTGGTCCTAACTCGTGTGTTGTTGATGTGTAACTAGATGTTTGGGTGTCATGTACTGTAATTCTGTTTGTGCCTCTCTGTTATTAAATGTGTGTCATGTGAGAAAGCTTCCCTTTGCTTCCAGTATGTTAGAAAGCACTCCCTGGTTTACTCAGTAACATTAAACGCGGTTCAGCTGAAACCGGACGGCCATGCCGTGATTGGTTGATGTTCCATCTGTGTATGCAGTGCAGTGACATTATTTTAGACACGTTTTAAGAAGCCAGTATCTTTATTCATTGTCTTTGAGTGGCAGCCAAAAAGTAAGCCAAGTGACATTTCTACTATGTTTTGATGGAAACAGACCAAGCCGATGATTTAGTTTGATTATGAACCTTTTTGTTTCTGTGCAACAGCAGTCATGCACCCTGGCCTTTTTTGTTTGTACTGTACAAACCAGTTAACATGTTGTTAAATAAAATATTCATCATGTAACTAAACACAGTGTGACCATCTTTCTTTCAGCGGTGATTAAATTCGATTTAGAATTTCCTCGTAACACCAAGTGTATCATGTTTGATACATACGGTTTTTATTATTTTCAAACTTCTACATCATCGGTGTGATGAAGAACCTAAAAGAACCACTCCCTCTCCGCCACTGTTGCCTCCAGTGAAAGTTCTGACCCCCCCCCCTCCCACACCTATCACTTTCACTCACAACCAGATTCAGAGGCAAATGAGGAGACCCCACTCAGGCAAGTCTGGACCAGATGGAGTGAGTTCCCGTGTCCTTAAGGCCTGTGCCCCCCAGCTTTGTGGAGTCTTTCATAAACTGTTCATGTTGAGTCTGAGTCTGCAGAGGGTCCCACTGCTGTGGAAGACGTCATACCTCGTCCTTGTACCAAAGACGCCACATCCCAGTGGCCCCGAGGATTACAGGCCATCATGAAGACCCTGGAAAAACTCATCCTGGACCAGCTCCGACCCATAGTCAGACCACATCAGTATCCCCTTCAGTTTGCTTACCAGCCGCGCTTCAGAGCTGAGGACGCCATCATCTACCTGCTCAGTCGAGTCAACGCCCATCTGGACCAGCCGGCGAGCACTGTGAGGGTCGTGTTGAAGGTCTTTCACGTGCATTAAACACCATCAGGCCAACCCTCCTGGGTGCTAAGCTAACAGTGATGCAGGTGGATGCTTCTCTGGTGTCCTGGATTGTTGATTACCTGACAGGAAGACCACAATATGTGCGTCTTCAACATTGTGTGTCTGACAAGGTGATCAGCACCACAGGGGACCGTCCTTTCCCCCGTTCCTCTTCACCGTCTACACCACAGACTTCAGCCACAGCACAGAGACCTGCCATCTTCAGAGGTTTTCTGATGACTCTGGTGGTTGGATGCATCAGCAGGGATGATGAGTCAGAGTGTTGGGCGCACCATGTGACTCCTTTGTCACATGGTGCGAGCAGAATCATCTGCAACTCAATGTGGCAAAGACCAAGGAAGTGATTGTGGACTTTAGGAAGACCAGGAAAACCTTGACCCCCTGGATTGAAACAGAGGTCAAGGTGGCTAGTGCTGGCTAGTCACAAGAGCATGTTCAGTGAGAGACTAAGATTTCCCACAATGCACCACTAAACGTCACAGGAAATCATTCCTGCCCGTACAACCCCTCCATCTAATACACACTACAATAGTTACTCTTTGCACACGCTCTGTTCTACTCAGTAATATTCCTGTCAGTTTTTTATATTTATTAGTGAGTGATTTGTATATATTAGTGCTATTGTACTTGTACTTGAAAACTGTATCTGTGACATTTGTTGAACATTTCTGAATGAGTTTCAATCAATGATAAACCTTTTTTTTTTTATTTTAAGTCAATTAAGGAAAGTTTAAGTAACAGTCAATTTCAATTAAAAACAAATTAAATAATGGGGTTGAGTTTTGAAATTTACATTTATGTATGTGGA
This sequence comes from Pelvicachromis taeniatus, assembly GCA_015108175.1. Taxonomy (NCBI): domain Eukaryota; kingdom Metazoa; phylum Chordata; class Actinopteri; order Cichliformes; family Cichlidae; genus Pelvicachromis; species Pelvicachromis taeniatus. Next base: position 8,440 of record VURO01048648.1, read on the forward strand.
ATTTCCCCACTAAGATATAAAGTTTGACAATAGCACATATTTGTTTCTTTGGTTTCAAAACAAGTGATAATGTCCTTCTCTTTAATTTTGACTTTGTATGTTGTTTTACACAGTATATAATTTTCAAGTTCTCTCCAAAATGTCACAGAGTCTTGAAATGTATGTGTTGGATGGATATATGTTATGTAGTATTTTTAAGTGTTTGATTTCAGACAGGTATATATACTTTTTTTTATTTATTAGTATGCCGTTGCAGAGACAGGATATCCCTAAAATGGTCATCTCAGGAAGAGAAGCTCCACCCACCTGCCTTTCAAACCTTCTGTTTTTAAGTGGCAGCCAATCAGAAGAAAGGGAGGGGACCGAAGCTGAACCCCCTTGTTATCCGATGACTAAGTATGATGTTAACTTGTGAAAAATGCTAAACTACTCTGGTATCTAGTAAAACATGAAGAGTCTGACATTATGCTAACCACTGGAACTCGGTCTTGCTCTTGGTCCCAAATCCTTTGGGGGTAAAGCGAGCCCTTGTCCCCGTTCTGCTCCGTCATCGTGCGGCGCCGGAAAGGGCCGAGCGGAAAAAAAAAAAGGAGGCGTTTCCACACATCAGCTGCAAATTTATGCAGAACAGTAAAATCAGTGCTGCTGCTGCTGCTGCTGCCGCTTCGAGCGTCCTGCACAGAGAAGAAGACGACGGGAGAAAAGAGCAGCAGCACCGGGCACCGCGCAGACAAGAAGCCCGGTGGATCGTTGCATCGCTCGGTGTCGCTCTGCAGCGGGCAGCCGGTGCAGGAGGAGCCGGACGAACCCGGAGCAGTGACGGTAAGGTCGGAGCGAGAGCCGCGTTAACGAGCCAGACAGCAGCGGTGGAGGCAGCGGTGGAGGCGGCGGGGCGGGGGGGGGCTAGCGGGAGGCTAGGAGGAGTAGCCTCCGGTGGATCCAGTGTTAACTGGTCTGAAACATGGAGGATGGCTAGCTAACGTTAGCGCTGTGTGAGCTGCTCAGGTGGCTGTTTTTGAGCTGGTGGAGGCTGAAGACGGAGGCAGACTGTAGGTGCCGGGGCAGGATGGTTGGAGGAGGAGGAGCAGTGATAAAGAAAACTGCAAGAATTAAAAAAAAACAAAAAGCAAAAAGATGATCGTGAACACCTGGGCTGAACAAGTCCTGTAAGGTGGTGAAGTAGATCCAGAAGGGCTGTGTGAGCGGTGCTGTGGGACGTGTTTCTCATGCTGGAGCCTTTGTACTAAAGCACATCTGCCCCTTTTATTCCTGTGCAGAAAAATCAATGCTTTACAGTGACTTCTTCCCTAAACCTGATTCAAATTCTAAACCGCTGCAAAGATGAACTAAATGTTCATTTTGAAATTGCACGGTGCAGTTAATTACATCTTTACAACTCCCATCTTCATCCCTTCACACGTTTCAGGCTTTCCAGCATGTCCAGACCTGCAAAGCGGAACAAAACAAATTACACACGTAGATTTCTAATTTACATAAAACACACCTTTTGTTTATCAAATGGCCAACAAATAAGCAGAAAATGCACAGACTTCTGTTTGTTATCGCTTCACTCTGGGGTTCATATGTTAAAGTGGAGTTTATTAACCTGAAATCTTCGTTTTTTCGTACACACACATCAGTGTGTCACAGTAACCACAGTAACGACAGCAAATATTGTGTCAAAAATCCACGTTTCAAATCACAAATCACTGTATTTTGTGCCGTCGTGGTTGCAGAATCCTTTCCACCTCCACGCTCTTTCATAGTCTTCCTGTCTGCGCATGCATGTTGCGTGTGGTTAGTGTGAGGAGGTTAAAATTGAATCTGCAGCTACTCACTTGTCCACAGCATGCAAAACAAAAACGTGGGGGCTCGGTCTTGTATGAATTTTTGACCCTTTCGGTCAACTTTCTGCTGATTGGCTGCCCCTCATTAGCAAAAGGTTTGAACAGGAAGTCGTGGAGCTTCTGTGCGACTGAGATGTCCCCTTATATGGACATCCTGCATGTGCATTACATATACTGCCCACATTACTTGAAACTTTGGTCAGCTTTAGTATGAACATCCACCATTGTTGTAGTATGTGTGTGTGACAGGAAAGAGGGAAAGCACAATGGAGACTCTTTATAGGTGTAAACTGGTCTGTGGAGCATTGTGTCCGTCGCCATGGCGGCGATAGCAGATTCCAGCTGTCTGTGAGACACTCAGCCGTTGTGATTTTGTGCCATAAAAAATGAAAACGTTTTAAAATGTTGAAAGTGTTCAAAATAACCAGCAGCAGAACGACATCAGTCATCCACGCTGTAAAAAGTGTTTCACAGCATCTCGACTCTGTGAGGTCTGCTGTTTGTCAGGAACAGTGACAGGTGTGGGGTCTTCTTTTTTTTCCTCCTCTATCCATGTTTGTTTCATCCTCTGTTTGACTGACGGACGCCTCATCTGTCTCCTCAGCAGCCATGGAGACAGACGGAGAGCAGAACCAGCAGGGGGCCTCGACCAATGGAAGCGCTCCGTCTGGGACGAGCTCCCGCCCCTCTCCCATGAATTCCATGTCTCTGTATGAAAGACAGGCGGTCCAGGTAGGTGTTTGTACCTGTGTGGCTGTAGGACCAGAGACCCTGACAATGAGTCATTTTAGGTTAGAATAAGAGTTAGGTTAAGACCCCCCCCCCAAAAAAAAAGAAAAAAAAAAAAAAGAAGTGATCTTCATAGGGTGGCTTTTAACAACCTTTAACATCTTGCTGTTCCCACGCTTGAATGGTACCTTGAGGCTGATAGCCCAGCAGCACGGTGCATTGTTCTGCTTTCGAGTTGTCATTGTTGGGCTCAAAGTAGGTTGCGTGCCTGGGGATTAGATTACACATATACAGGTCTCGATTCAGGTCTAGACTTTAAATAAAGGGCCTCACGGGAGCGTTTGGCTCTTCACATAGTTTAAAACTCATTTCAGACACACTGCAGGACCCGTAAAAAAAAAAAAAAAAGCTCCCCGTGGTAGGTGGAGCATTTATAATCCTGCCAGTAAACAAAATTGTAATAAAAATGATGATATCGCTTATTGCATTTTCGTGTCCAAATTGTGTTTTTGGCTGCAGTGTAAAGACGGCGCGTTCGCGTGTAAGCGAGGACAGAACGTGGGCAGCTCATTTGTCTTTATAATTTCTGATTTATGTGTTCGCCGATGGACAGAAGCTGATGAAGAGTGACTGAATCGGGGGGGGTAAAGAAAAGAGACGGAGTCGTGCTGGGTGTGATGGAGGCTCGGTGTTATTTTCTCAGGCTTTTGTCACCCTGCACGGCCATCTGTCTTTGTCACCCAGCGCACACTAATCCAGCCCGCCGCGCTCGCTTTCATCCCCCGACTTATTACAGTACGAGCCTCTGCTCATACATCAGGCAGCTGGCAGGAGGTTTCTGCAGCTTCGCTCTCTCTCTGCTCTTCTCCCCTCGATTTTCTCCGCACTTCCTTTTTCGTCCTAAATGTCTCCCATTCCTCACTTCTTTCACGTCTTCTTCTGACTCTTTGCTGTCGCGTTTGCCATCCCATCTTTTCACAGCACCTTACTTCCTTCATGCTCCGTTCCTCGCTCCCTTTTTGTCTTTCTTCTCTTTCTCCGAATGCTCCCCTTTAGTTTTCATTTTTGCTCCTCTGCTCCTCCCTCCAGGCCCTGCAGGCGTTACAGAGGCAGCCCAATGCCGCTCAGTACTTCCAGCAGCTGATGCTTCAGCAGCAGATCAACAACGCCGCGCAGCTGCAGAACCTGGCCGCCGTGCAACAGGTAAAGGTGTGTGCAGATTCATTTCCAGATTTCACCTAAAGGAAGTTCTTAACATCCCGCAAGTGTGTTTTGCAAAGCAGACCGAAAAACTACTGTAAGAAATGAAGCACGATGACGATGATTGCGTCTGTGCCACCTACTTGCATGCAATAATTAACTCCCATGAAAACCACAAGAAAACAACGGGGACGCCACGTGTACAGTCGATGCAGGACAGCTGTGGGTTGCAAAACATGGAGGCTTTGTGGCCAGAAACAAAGCTGAGCATATTTTGCATCAACCACACAACAGCCTCTGTAAACATCTCAGTTTTCATTTTGTTTGGAGTTTATTGAAACCTTAAGCTGCTTTTTTTCCCCCCCCTTTTTCTTTGGTTTTTTTTTTTTAAGGCCACTCTGGCTGCCAGTCGCCAGTCAA
>VURO01048649.1:1919-13805 GCA_015108175.1 Pelvicachromis taeniatus
CCGTCGGACGCCCCCCCCCCCCCCCCCGCCAGAGGAAATCAGCCTGCTGGTGGTTTTACTGCCTTAAATGCCACCTCAATTATCTGAATCCCAACCAGTAATTACTGCACCATTCACTTTTCGCTTGCACGGATTCACCTCTCAGGTGTGGAACCCTTGTTTCCTGCATCGGCACCATCCCGGGCTTCTCTGCGCCGCAGCGCTCTCCACCAGGCTTTTGGCTTCACTTTTCGGCACACGTGTATTTTTCACAAGCTGAGAAAAAGCTTAAAGATACATTCAGATTACATGAATCTGAGGATCCTGACGAAGTGCCTTTGAGAGAAAATAAGTGCGATAACCACGTGTCTGTGCAAAGGTTTTGCAAGAGTGAGTGGCAGACGCATTAAATCAACCCGCAGTTGGCAGGACACTGCGCTTCCTAACACTGATCCTTAGGAATGCTGAGGAATTCAGGCACACATACACGCACATATAGAGCTAGATAGCAGAGGAAAGCTCAGGAGAGTCTCTCTGGGAATTCAGTTTTTACACCCTCCTCTTTTTCCAACAAAAAATGTTGATCCCTCTTTAACTCCTCAGCGTGGCATGTCAGCCTTCCTCTGTGCAGGCAGCACAGTATATCCCATGCTGTGTGTATGCGTGTGTGTGAGGGGGTGAGGGGCTTCCCCACAACTGCATAGGAGTTATCTATACATGTGGTTTGTATACGCTGTTGTAGTATATCAAATCATACATTAAATCATAAGTGCAGACACATGTAGGCTTTCTCACAGATGCTCACGCTCAGGCCTCCGGCTCACACACAGAGAGTGTAACGGCATGGAAAATTCCCCCCTCACAATGGCAATTCCGCACCTTTTCTGTTGTTGTCAGGCCCATCAGACACGGCTGTCTATGGATATGGGCAGGGCTGGGGTTGCTTATGCTGTATTGTATGGAGGATACGGGCATAAGCTACGCCCGCACATCCATTCTGCATTTCACCAAACAGGTTCTCTCATCTGTCACATCATCCCTTTCAACAAGGAGGCCTCCCCTGTCTCCTAAGATCCCTTTTCAGGGAAAAACAACAACTCTAAAAAGAGCTGTGGATGGTTGGGGGTGCGGTGGGGGGGTGACAGAGAGAAATGGATTTTGTTACACACAAACCAGTGGAGATCACTACCACCCACTTCCGGTCCTGGGACAAACACTGGCCTCACTGTGAGAGAACGAGCGAGCTTTACTGGCTCTGCTAAAAATAGGACATCTGGTTGGCATTTATTACTTAATAACCACAGTTACATATGCACTAGCACACAGGCAAGGACGAACCAAAACATGCAGGGCAACGCTGCTAACAGAGTTTATTGTAAAGCCTTCAGCGTGTCCACTGAAATTCAAGTTGATAAGATTCTTTTAAGACTTGTCATTTACACATGTGTAAATGACAGATACAATAACAATGCACCAGATATCTAAAAATACAGTTTTATTGAAGTGTGTGCATGATTTCCCAGCTCCTACTCACACAAACAGGAAAAAGAGACAGAGCCCAGTTGGTTTCACTTATTAACCCAAATGAAGTGGGATTGTGTTACCAGAAATGGTAAGAACAGCAGGCTTTGCTTAGAGTTTGGCACATGCAGCAAGGACACTGGAGAAAAATGGCTCAAAACAGACCTTGACTCAGTCAATGAGCTAACCAGAGAGCAGTGTGTCACAACTCATACACTCCATTTCATCAGAATCCATACGGCCATACAGAATAATTGACAAAAAAATAAATAAAAAATGGTATTGAACTGTGTGTATGTGTTTAGGTTAGAGAGAGATCATACCTGACAGTAACTGTAAGTGATAATATGTGAGACTTTTGTGTCACTGATTGAACCAGCTGACAAAACTAATGCTGATAAGTGACACCCCAGGAGAGTGTGTTAATGCAGCTGTAATAAATGTCAAAATAAATTAAAAAATAAAATGCAGCATAAGACCCTGAAATTGCCACTTTTTCCATACAGTGAGAAGGCTCAAATGGCAAATGTCAGCTGGGGTCTTTCTGAGGAGTTTTGTGCTATCCCACAGTCCCATGAGACACTTGTTAGGATACGCCTAAAAACACAGTGGTAGACGTGAGGGTATGGTTTTCTGACTGTTGTCCCTGTGAAAGACTGATGGCCTGTTCAGGTGGACCTGTGATAGCTGAGATAGACTGCAGCCATGTGAAGCTTAGGCTCACATATGAACCTGCACAGGTAACCAGTCTGTCACAGATAACCATTCTTACTCAGCTTTAAGTAACATAACGCCTTCTGTTTGTCTGGACTATTTCTGCAGAGACTGACTTAAAGAGCACACTGTACACCGTGAAGGCACACTTATTATGTTTCAACAAGTGTAACAATAGAATATCTCATTTTACACAGCAATTAAATGTGATTGAGATATTTTACATTAATATAATTTCTAGGTCAGCACAAATAAATCACTCTGACATAAACTAGCAAATAAACACAGTGAAACTAAGAGTTTACCTCCTCGAACACATCACCTGGCCTGTGTAATAAACACATGTCCTAAGGTCTTTCAATTATGGCAGAAATCAAAAAGCTAATCATTTTGGACACGCTACATTATAATATGGACATTTAACAAGGTCATTTAAGGTGAAATTTGTTTATTTTAGAAGGACATTTCTTGAATTTAAATATCATTCAAACAAATAAATGATAAAAATACAGAGATGGAGGAAGATACAGAATATGAGGTTATTATGAAATTAACATGAAGGCCCAGATTTATGTTTGTTTTGAACATCTTCCAAATAAAGTGCTGTGCTAACTATGTTGCAGCTCACTAGAACATTAGCTAATGTTTTTTTGTCCCATGGACCGAATATCAAAGCTAAATAGTCAAAATTCAGAGAGAGACATAAATCCTTTCGAAGGCTCATCAGGATGGACATCCGGTGCAAAAATCTGCCAAATCAACCAAAGTAGAAGCAGCTAACAGCAGCTGGAGCCAAAGAGCAACAATAGTTATTTGTCTTGACCAAAAGCTCACATTTTAATGTTTTATATTTAATTGGCTTTCAAAAATGCTGTATTCGTTCCAAACAGAAATACAATTACATTTTCATCCTTTATATTTTCTCTTTCAGGGAAGCTCATTTTGGCCAGAAAATGTTAGCATTCTGCTAATGCATGTTCATTGGCTACTTAAGAATTTACAACAGGATACAATCCCATAATAGCATTGTTTTCCAATGGTAACAACAATGGGTGGTTCTTAATACAACTCAAACCAAGTAAAAGAAGTAATCTTATACATTCGAAAGTAAGGTTACCAGTATTGATGCTGAAGCGACTTTCAGTTTGTTAACTTTGTTTTAATTCTCCATATGTTTCCAAGCTCCAAATGCACAACGCGATCTTATTAGCTAACTCACCAGCCGATAAAGGATAGTTCCTGTTTATTTCAAACGGGCACATTTCCCTTTAATATGGACGTTTTGGCCTTAAGGACGCAGTTAACGGTGCCACACGACTTTGTAAGTCACGTTTCCAATGCTTAATTCGTGGCTTCCCGAATGGTGTAACCCAGTCCAGGTGTTCCTTTCTGCCGTTTACTGTAACTTCCACCAAACACGGAAAGCTGATTAAACTGACTAGCACAGCCAAGTGCACCATAGCGCTTAATGGCTTTTCGATGAGTGAACTGAAACAAATCAGTGGTTGTGGTGGGCGAGAGTTATGGGATTGCTGGAAATGACGCTATAGAAATTGTGTTTGTCGTACATGCGCTCTTATGTTCAAGAACAAGCTCTCCTTGGCGTACTTCTGCTTATAATTTGTATTTATGTCTTTCCCTTGAGTGTACTTTCAGCTGCTCTTGCATGCATAATTATGCTCCTGCATGACCCTTCATGTCTTTCTTTTTAATGGCTTCTATGCAGATGTGCGTATGTTCCAAGTCAAGTAAGAGTTCAGGGCTGGGTGTGGTTGCCCCCACCTTTTCTCTGGGTCACCTGCTTTACAGGGCAACATTCCCTCATATTCCCTCGTTTGGGGACCATTAGAGAGGAAATGGGGCTGCCATCTATCTGACCTTCCTCCCCCTCTCCTCCTCGATCTTTCCCCAAACTCCACGCTTTCAGAATTCCCAGCCCAGCATCCACCCTCCTTCTCTCTGTGTTTTCACAGTGTTAACAATCAAGCCGTGGCCCTGAGTGTTCCGGGGGCCTAATTGGGTTGACTGTTGGCGTTGATTGTGATGGATGGAGGGGGGCTGGAGCCAGAGCCCAGTGTGGACGCTCCTTTCATCTGCCTGTTCCAGCCTGTTGTGCAAGAAGAGCATGGAGAAGTACTGCTGAGTGTGCAGTAGTGACAGACTATAGGCCTGTGACAGTTGCACTGTGCTGGTGACAAGTGTCTATTCTTCAGCTGATCCTCACTCATTGGGCAAAATAGTGGAAATGTCTGAATTTCAAAAGTCAGCAGACACTTATGACCAAAGGTAAAGATTTGCACTTCTTCTAGATTTTAAGGTGCAGTACTGGTTAAAAAAAAGAAATTAGGCTAAATATGACTCTTTTTTTCTTAAAATGTAAGGTTTCACTTGCTGACAAGTTTAATGCTGCACATGTCCTTTATATCAGCAGTACAATGGTGCAGAGATCAGCGGCACTGGTGCCCTGCCAAAGCAAAGCAAAGTGGGTCTCCTGTTGAAGCTAGCCTCAAGTCAAGATGTGACATAAATAAAAGTTTGAGCTGTCAGTAAGATTAGTGCTGTGAAGTCCATTCCCCAGTGTATCAGTGAATCATAATTAAAAGGACAGATGCACCCATACCCAATTTTATAAAATAATTCATTACGTTAACCTCTCTGTGCCATTATGTTAACCTCATATTCTTACTCAACTGTAATCCCCAAATTACGAAGCCCCACAAGGGACATGGGAGAAAAAAAGTTTTAAGATGAAGTTTTGCGAGATCCCGCAAAGATTTGCGAGTGAAAACAAACCGAATTACTCAGGACATGATATATTTGCAAACGTGCCACGAGCATTTTCGGAGATGTTCGTTACCCATCAGTTTGATCGCGGACCGCGGGGGGTTTGAAAACAATGTAGGGGGAAGTCCGCTATTTTCGCCGGCTCTAGTGGACCTTCACGACCCATTCAGCGATCGAGCTGGTGGGTAACAGACGCCTCTGAAAACAGTCGGGGCACGTTTGCAAATATGTGATGTCTTGATAACCCGAGCAGATATTTGAAGTTTACACAGCTACACTCTCGCCTGAAAATATGTTAAAAGTTTATTTTGTGACCCAGAAACAGTAATAAGAGTAATATTAAAACGAAGTAGCTGCCGCCATTGTTGGAAACTGGAATTGGCTGGGCTGCGCTATGAATTCTGGGAATGAAGGATACACCCGACCTGTGACGCAACCGGTCTACAAATGCGGCCTCCGAAGGATGCAGCGCTTTGGAACTTGTGATCTCGCAAAAGTTTTGCGAGATCTCGCAAAACCTTTGCAGGATCTCGCAAAAGTTCATCTTAATTTCCTTTTCCTCCCATGTCCCTTGCGGGGCTCCGTACCAAATAAATGTATGAGATGTCATTTTAAAGTTAGTATCTTCTATTCCCCAAAAATCTGTCGGTTTAATAGGAGGCCACACGAACACTCGACCTTGGATGAGTGCACCTAAAAGGTGAAACCTCTCAAGCCTACAGCAGCACCAGTAGCTTAGCGAGTACTGGTGCCCGGTACAATGAGGTACTTTCCTTATGAATCCACTTGTTCAGCTCCATATCCTCAGAATGTTCCAAACACTCGATACTAAACCGAAGTTTAAAACTTTAAGTTTGCTCGTCATATGGTTGACTGACTAAAGGAAAAACCAACATTGTAGTTTTTTCATGTCCGTGGAGCTCTGCTAGAGAGATGACCACCATTCTTCCAAAATACATTCTGATATAACGCTCTTTCCTACCACTCTTTGTAGGGGCATTTCCACTCCGCTCCCTGTTAACATCTGGCCTTCTAATCCTCCCTCCAGACTCCAGTCTTATGACAGAACTTGAATCCTTGAATCATCATATGTTAATCATGCCTGCATCCCTTGACTGTCGATACACTACCTGTATTGTCCTGTACTGTCAGTTTACGTCAGACCTAAGTACGTGCTGGCCTCTTAACCTCCTCATCTCTGTGCGGTAACTGGCGCATCTTTCTGGCAGCACATCCAGAAAATTTTGTATTAAGCCCGTCTTATTATTCGTCAGTGTGAGCGTCATCGCCCACGGCATCCCAGATACACTGCTGAAAACAAACCCACTGATTTAATCTGACCTTGTGCTTCTAGATCAAGAGATGAAAGAGGACCAGCATACTGCCCTCTTCATTATACGTATATGTTTTTGTTTTGTCGAGGTTGTGGTTAGGTAATGAAGACTTTTGAAATGAGGCCAGTATTACCTGTGTTTGTACAGCACTCAGAGACATTGGTGGCATACAGATCATTTGATTATCTTTGGGGTGAGTAATGTGAGTTTGTATGTGTGTGTGGTTAAAGCCTGGCCCTGGCTGAAGTCATCAATCAACACTACCATGGTGATTGACTCACGTGTCCTACAGGGGGGGATAGACTTTGTATTAAGAGAAAGAGAGTGTATGTTAGAGAGAGAGAGACAAAGAGGGAGAGAGGTGTGTTTTTAGATTGAGCCTTTATGTGGATCTGGGTTAAAGAGGCTACGTCAGAGTCATTCTCATTTGTTTAGTCAAAGTTGTGGTCAAACTCTCTGCTATGTGATCAGATCAGCCATGGTTTGCATAATGCAACTGCTGACAACAGCAACATTGTGCAGTGTGTTTACAAGAACACGTAAACAGAGCAGACAGAAGGGCCTCTAAGTACACCTGGATCTGGTGATCCCGCTTGCTACATTTTCCACATGCTTTCATTAGGCCTGCAGCGTCTCATCTGTCTGTCTTTAACGTGGAAGCACAAGGCTGGAATCTGCCGAGCAGATTTTTATACGCTTTTCCACACTGATGTAGAAATTGTGGTCTTTCATCTTCCATCTTAAAATATCCCCTCCAGACATGAAGCTGTGACGGTGGTTAAAAATACTCGGCTTTGAATAATAATTTGTAACTGACAAGGATTAAAAGGTTCAGTTACCTGGTTAGAAATAACCTAGCTTTCCCATGTCACTGACAGTCCATTTTCAGTGTCTGAAGTTTGCGTCTCACTCCCTGCAAACTGCTTGTTAGAACAGGGTTTACTTACAAATTATTTGTGATGTCCTAAAACATGCAAGAGAAAACTTTTAGGTTTCATCAAAAGGAATATGGAAACAGTCCTCTTCTCTGTTTACACTGAGAAGAATGAGGCCGAGTATGTGGAGCGTAAGTACTTTATTTGCTTGTCAGTTAAACATAATGGCCCAGTTTCCAGATCCATGCATCCACCATGCTACATGAACCGCTCGTCTTTTTAATGTGCTGTACTTCTTTGTCTGTTATTTACTGAATACACATGGGCCACACCTGAACTTTTCAGTTGTTATAGTACACCTCTACATTTGTTGTGTGTTTGGTAGTGTGTCTTTAATGTGACGTCAGAGATTTTAATCCATAAGAAATGAATCATTTCAAACAATCTCTAGCTGAAGTTTTGCTGATTTGAGTGTTTAGTTCAGTTCAGATCGGTTTAATGTATATATCACAACAGCAGTCAGCCCAACAGTCAGACAACTCCTTATGAACAAATACTTGGTGACAGTGGGAACAAAGAACTCCCTTTTCACAAGACAAACCAGAACCAGGCTCAGGGAGGGGCAGCAATCTTCTTCCTGCTACATGATAGCATTTGTTTCTAATTAGCAACCCTCGACAAGTACAGATTATAATAGCTTAACAATAGTGCTTGCCCAACTTTTCTCTGCCATCAAATCAAACATATATTTAAGTCTGAGCATATCTATCACCTCCAAATGCCAACTAACTAGAAAACTTTGCGCTAGTTAGTTAGATAATCAAATCCGAGCAACTTGGTGTAACAAATTAATGAAACATAATTTTTTTTTCTTTAAAAATACATCAAAATACCTATTTTGATTTTTTTAAAGTATTATTCATACCTGAATTTCATAATAATGTATACAGCAGCAGTAAAACCTTCCACACAGTCATATGTAATGTTTTAAGTAACAAATCTAAAACACATGCCTGTATTTGTTTCATTTACATTACATTCAAAAAGTATCCTTGCAAGTCATCTTTGATTCATTAGCTTTTTCTCTAGATGGGTTACATAATGAAATATACCGTTCTTAATGCTATGATTGGAGCTGGCTGTTCTGTGAAATGACCTGCACTCATAGCATAGGGATCTAAATGATAACCCAGACCCCATCAGCACATCTGCTACTGCTGTTTGCTTGGTTTTTGTGGGAGATAGTTTTCAGGCTTCAAGTAGCGCTATCAATTTATTGCCAACATTTCACGATCTAAACACTGTTTTAGGTGTATCTGAGTTAGCAAAACATTTGACCGAAAATTCATATGCGAGCTTTTTTTCAACGCTATAGTCTTTGCCTGCAAACAATAGCTTTCAGTAAGCCAAAACAGATCACTATGCTATCACCGAGCAATGTGGCTAATGCTCTTCACACAGCTTTGTCTCAACTGAAAAAAGCCACAGAAGTAAAAGTTAATAATATTGATTAGACTGGAACAATCTCAGAAAAAAATGACTTACCAGGTGGCAAACAACAGAGAAATATGGAGGGACCTGTGAATTTACTCCGTTCGTGTCATAGCCCCTTTAGGAGTTCAGAGTTAAGAGGTCAAGAGTTAATGTTTCCATTGTAACACCTCCAGATTTGATATAGAAACACTCATTTTTAACACTCGGTTTTAACTATCATCATTTTACACCTCAGAGTTACATTAAAAGAATGTGACTCTACTTAGAGTAAAACTAACTCTACTCTTGCACAACGTCTACTGACATCTAATAATTTAACACTTTTGAATTTGCTGTGTAGGTTGATTAGTTTATTCTGTTGTTTTACCACAGTAAGATCACTGGTTATCTCTGACTCTCTTCCACAGCATGTCTTTTATTCCATTTTCCTTCTCTCACCCCAACTGGTCGCGGCAGATGGCCCCCCTCCCCTGAGCCTGGTTCTGCCAGGGGTTTCTTCCTGTTAAAAGGGAGTTTTTCCTTCCTGCTGTCGCCAAAATGCATGCTCATTGTTGGGTTTTTCTCTGTATGTATTATTGTAGGGTCTACCTTACAACATGAAGTGCCTTGAGGTGACTGTTGTTGTGATTTGGCGCTGTATAAATAGAATTCAACTGAATATACTTGAAATTAGTTACAGTGATGGGGAAAAAGAATTATCCTCAAACCAGTCTGGTAAGGCCTGGAAGCTTTTTTGCTTTTTTACGACACACATACCGACAGTCTAGATTTTAAGAGGCGGTTGACCACTTGCAGTGATGTGAAAAAGTCAATTCCATAAAAATGAATCAATCATGTGGTATACTTTTTCAAAATGCATAGAATTCTATAAAAACTCTTATTCTTGTGAATGTATATCCAAGCCAAATAGCCCCTAACATTATCACCTTTACTCCGGCCCTGGTAAAGGTTGCTGAACCACCTTTTACTGGCCATTTCAGAACTTATAACCAAGGAATACATGTGTAGTAATTAAATATAATAATATAGTAATAGATAATCAAGTAACCAATAACTTTAGAAAGCTCATGGTTGAAGAAGAAATAGTTACTTCCTGTTTAAAAGCTGACAGTGGACCTATCATTGTTGTGGTCAGTCACAAAACCACACCCTAACATACCGGTATGCTCGATTTTATTAAGTTAAGGAAAGCAGGTTGAGAAGTTCTAAAGTTAGTGACAACAGTGCACAGTTTAGTGGACTAGTGCACAGTAACAACGTAATAAGTGCTTGCAAAAATGACCTAAGGACTGACTCGTAAAAAAATCAACTCGTAAAAGAAAATTGTTGAACTGGCAAGTGACTTTTTTTTGCAGCAGAAACCATAATAAGCAAAACAGAGTAACTACAGGAAGAATTATCACGTATTCAATCAAAACCATGTGCAACGATGTAAAGCACAGTCTCAAATCTCTCCACGAGTTAGATCAATACTCCGCTGCACAAATTTATCATTCAAATGTGTGGCAGTCTTTTTATACTACACTGTAATATGATACACAAGTGTTGATGTTTTTGTGCAACATGTTCCTGAAACGGGATCTGGCAAATTTAAATTAAGATTAAACTCGACCACAAGTTTTTGTTGCAGTTTGGAATATACAGCTCCTCATCTAGCAGCATGCCTTTGCATCTGTTTCATAGGAGCATGAAAACATTTGACAGTTCCCTTAACTCTGCTTCCTTCCCCAGGCGTGTCGAGCTCCTCTGCTCTCTTTTGTGCTGTATCAGAGCCATATAAACTCTGGGATCTGCATGAAAATAAACAGCCAGCCAGGGAAGCAGACACGCTGACGTCAAGGAAGAGGACAGAATCTGATCAAAAACACATCGAGGCGAGGGTGTCCGTGACAGTCGGTCGGGATTTTATTGATGGAAACCCATGGCTAAAGATCAAAGATTATCACGTTGCAGATTAGATTTGGAGCCAGTGCTGATGTGCCTCTGAGCTAGGTACTTATTCCTGCAGCGCTTCCTGTGAAGCAGCGTGGCAGTTGTGACCTGTGTGCGGTGTTTCCCAGGTGTGAGCATGTGTGTTTGAATGTAACCCGAGGGGAGCAGCCCTGCTGACGTCAGGGAAGAGAAGAGGATCTAATCAGAAACACACAGAACAGCTGAAGAGGATAAAGACCTGGAACGGGAGCTGATTTATATTCTGATTTGGAAATCATATCTGAGGGTGAAAAGTTCATCATTAAATTTGGGCTGAGGTGAAAAGAGAAGCAAAGTCAAATCTGACGCTCAAATGGTAGTGGCATAAAAACACTGTGCACTATTATGTATGGGTGCACAAGTGTGTGAGTGTGTGTGTGTGCGTGATAATATCCAGACGCCTGAATAGTCAACACTCAGCCCATGGTGTTGAGAGGGGAGAGGCGGGGCCTGCAGGTTGGAGTGACCCCTCAGCCACTTGCAGGGATCTGACTGCAGGCCAGTGCTTATCTCACTGACCTGCTGACAGCAACACACACACCAAAACACACAAACACATACCACGTGTGTATTCCCTATGCAAACTTTATCTTTCAGAATGCTCCTTGATGAGCCAAAACATCAGGGCTGGCTAATGTGCGGTTTGTCTTAAGTGCATGACCAGAACAGCTTAGCACGGAGTACTAGAGCTTAAGCTGTCCTGTGGCAGCATCCAGACTTTAGAAGCACGTCTTTTAATGAATGGATGATCATAACCCTGCTACCAGACTGTTTTTCTTCTTTTTTGTTTTTTTAATAGTTCTTCGAAGTCTTGGCAGGGGAAACGAAATAATCTTACATGCATCAAGAACTAATGACCTCTCCAAAAAAGTATTTATCGGAGCGGGGCTGGAACAAACTACCAAAGATCCTCTCTTAGCGAGAATGGTGACTACAGAGCACCTTGGTAAAACCAAAAATTGACTGAATTTAACTCTTCATAGTGTCTCATTACATTGAGAACTTTTAAAACTAGCCTGGTGTAAAGGCTGAGCATTGAGTATACAGAGACAGGTTGTGCATACTGCCCCCCATGGCGAGGCCTTTTGGCTTTCACTTTAAACCCAGGTTCTGCAGGAAGCACAGGCAGGGCGGCTGAGTTCTCAGAAGGTCCCTGTTCATGCTTAAGTCCCACAACAAAACATAAAAAGATTGACAAGCAAAAAGTCACACAC
>VURO01048649.1:13891-30200 GCA_015108175.1 Pelvicachromis taeniatus
ATTCAAACATCAAACAACACCTTGTACTGGCTGAACTCGCTCCCTTTACCCTGTGGTTTACCCTTTGACCCAGTCCAAACCTTCCCCTACAGCAAACACTCCCACTGCTCACCCCTGACCCACCACGCACACTCAGCAGCCTACAAAACACGAGCTGGGCATTCCAGCGTTGCTACCCTGACGTGCTGCTCCTCTGGAGGTTTTCTTATCACTCTGACCGTTTCCATGACAAACAAAAAAACACAGATGATCAAATAATCCCTAATCTAACTATTATAGTATATTCCAGGCTTTTGGCTGAATGTTATTCCTGTCCAAAAATATCCTTAGTCTCTGCAACAGGCTGGTTGCAAATATGTGTTTTACATCATTTAAAGTACATAGATAGTCAATATGTAATCTATCTAGAGTACCTAGGATTAACTGGATTAAACCAAGAATGAAAATAGTCCACAATAAATACGTAATACACTAATACACTAAAAACAAAAGTTTATAAGTGATTTGTTCATCTGGATTTAGGAACCGATACGTCTGAGGGCCATAGACACACCGGGAAAATGTTACAGCCTGTCACGTTCTTCACTTTAACGTCATCCGGTTATTTTACAAAATGATAAAACAAGTGACGGCATGGTGGCGTGCTGTTGTGTCACAGCAAGAAGGTCCGGAGTTCAACTTAACGATCTGTGTTTTCTGTGTGGATTTTGTATCTTCCACCTGTATTTGTGTAGGTTCTTTGGGTAACTCTGGCTTCCTCACACAGTCCAAAGGCATGCAGTTAGGGGTTAGGTTAATTAGTTATTCTAAATTGCCCTTAAGTGTAAATAGTTGCCTGTCTCTCAGCGTTACCCCTGCGACACACTGGCTAACTGTCCAGGCTGTATCTCGCCTTTTGCCCTACTGTAGCTGCTACAGGCTCCAAACACCACCACCCACCTCTGCGACCCTGAAAGGATAACTGGAAGAGCACTGATGGATGAATGGATGGATGGATGGACAAAACATATCTCAGGAAACAAAGGCAAGGGCTAAATGTAGTTCTTGCACTCATCACTTGCACTCATCACAGGTTGAATCCAGTACTCAACACACAGACCACACTTTACAACACAGGATAAATGACTACAGCCACCAATTTTGAATACAAATGGTGGCTGTAGTCTGTGGCTGTAAATAGGTAAAGTAAAAATTAGTTTAATTCTTTGCTGCACCTGTAGTCTGTGGAACGAAAACAAACACTGACAATCAGAAATGGAGGACATGCTTTCCTTTGCCATCTTAAGAGCAACCTGAATTGTGTACTTCTGCAGTTATGTAGAGACAGAAAAAAGGGAAAAGGCTTGGAGAAATTTGAGGCCTTTCTGCTAACATGTTAAAATGTATTACTATTCGCAGATTTTGTTGTACTTTGGAAGGAATTAGTTCCTCTGTTGATTCTAATTGTGGAATATTTGTGCAACTCAGGTAATGCGCGGTTTTACAAATTCAGAACTGGAAGTTCCTCTAACGGACATTCAATCCTGGCTACAAGAGCAAGTCTGCTGAGAGTTAAAGTTAGGAGTGTTGATAATTGGACAGCTGTGCTAACACAAGGAGGTAGACGTGGCCTGTGTGCTCAAACCACTAACTGCACTTTTCTATTTGTGATAACAATGTCATCCAGAGCAATTTTAATGGTGTAAAAATGTAAAATGCTACTGTTTTATTACCATGTTACTTAGCATTAACTAGCAGCTTGCTAACCAAGCTTGCTAGCATTAGCCGATAACTTGTAGCACTTTACCTTCGAGTCTAAATCTGGTTACTTTGGGCTTTTGGGCAGTTTGTACACCTTTTTTAATGGTGCATGTAACGGAGAGAAGTACTGCAGAATGCAAACTGTAAAGACATCCTTTATATGAATTTTCATACAACGTAGCTTCAGATGACTGACACCGATGCAGGGGACAACCAAACTCTGGATTTTGTCTATACACTATGTGTGCCACACACAGAAGCAACCACCCACACATGCCTACGTACACATCCATTGTTGACCTGAGCCACATGACAGCAAGGGCATTACACACGGCGCACCACATCCCTATCATAAAGTGTCCTCAAGACACCCAAGATGCTTCTAGTCTGTCATTGGCTCTTACAGCTGACCGCTTTTCAACAGCAGTGACACAACACCTCTCTAATTAGCCTCTTTTCAAAGTTACTAATCTGAGTAAAGATGACTCTCAGTGACACACACACAAACAATAGCCCCCTACTCTCACCCTCTGTCCCAGGGTTGCCTGTTTGGAGCGGCGCTGCGGGATACCACACACGCATGTAAACCGGAGAGTGTGTATTTCTACGTTCATCTGTGTGGCGTTCAAGTGTGAAGACGGTGGCCATGAAGGAAGATCGTATGAGACTAAAAGAGAGTGAGGTAAGACATTTTTAGAGATTTGGTAGTAATAGCAAAAGTGTTTCCAATATTTTGTGTTTGTCAGAGCAGATGTCCCTGTTGTTTGTTTGTGTGTGTTTCTGAGTCTGTCTGTCACTCAGTAGTTTTGGTTGGGTTTGCTCGGGAAGGCCTGTGATCACATAACCTTAAGGACTGTGATTAGGAGGACCACTTAGAGTACGCGCACACAGCAAACGGCAAATCCCACAGTGCACTCATGCATGTGTACCAAAATACAGAAAACCACTTACCAGCAGTAGCTTTGCTCACAGGCACACGGTCGCACAAACAGAAGCAAACCACTACGCACACACTTGTTCCTACGCTTGGACTGTGAAATGACACGCACATCTCTGGATGCTCTCTAATTTCCTGCGGGCGAGCTCTGAGCTTGTGAGGTAACTCATGATGAGTGATGGTTCATCACGCTTGGTGAAGATTATACAGGGAACTTCATCCCAACACACACACACAGTCATTCCTGAGCCCATGTGTCATACGCACAAGGTCAGGAGAGTTGAACTCAAGATGGGAATGTGTGGCACATTTGCAAAACACACTGTAATCTGGTAACATAATGTCTTCATTACTCAGGATTATTTACATGCTGTGTACAAGCTGCGTCCAAGTCAAGTCAAAACAAGCCCAAGCCAAATCTGCGGACAATTTAGTATTTAAATCAAGTGTTAACGCTTGTCATAGTTTTGAGATGATTAAGTCCAATTTGTGTCTTAAGGTAAGTCCAAGTCACGCCTCATATCTGATCAAAGCAAATCAAAGCCAAGAAACAGTGAAAAAATCAAGACAAGTGAAAGTCAAGTCTCATTAGAAATACATGGCCAAGCCAAATGTTACATCTTGAAGCTAGTCTACGTCAAGTCTCAAGGCCTTTAGGCAAAGTCTCAGAAATCAAAGCCAGGATAAGTGTGGGTCAATAAAGCAGTAAAGCATGAAGTGTTGTCAGAGTAGGTCTAATTCAATTCTCAAGACAAGTCCCAGTCAAAATGTTATTGAAGGAAGTCGAGTCTCAAGTTAATCGAAACTTGACCGATGTTTAAATAGGGCTTCCTTCATCTCAGCCAGTGTCTGGATGAATTAAAGGGTAAAAACCAGCGTTAGTAAAAAAGTTGAAAACTTTTTATGATAGGCCATTTCCACCTTACAAAGGTAGACTGAATCACTTCCTTTTCGGTTAAAATATCCCCATACTGTAGAACTGCGTGTTCGGGGGGCGTGGTTTAAGTCGACATGTTACCGCTACTGTGTTTTTTTGAAAGTGACGACACATCGACGCTAATTTTTTACGTCGAAGTATTTTACGCGTCGACGTAATCGATTACGTCGACGCGTTGTCCCAGCCCTAGTTTTCACACCTGCTGTGTTTAGTCTGTTTAAATCCAACTACGGTTCTGGTTCGTTTTGGATGCGGACCAAAACAACTGCACGAGAACTCTTTGGAGGGGACGATCTTTAGCTGACTCAACTGCGTGGTTTATGTTGCGAGTTTGAGCTAAAAACTTGCCGTGGGTGGTTTGCATTAGTCGTGGCGGTCATGGCTGCCCCTCCCTGAGCCTGATTCTCCTGGAGGTTTCTTTCTGTTAAAGGAGAGATTTTCCTTCCCACTGTCGCAAAGTGCTTGTCCATATGGGGTGGTCTAATTTTCAGGATTTTCTCTGTATTATTAAAGTTTCTTTACCTTACAAGACAAAGCCTTAAAGCGACTGTAGTTGTTATTTGACTTGCATTGAATTCTGGGATCTAGGACAGTAAAGAAGGCACCACGCTCCTCCTGTACTCTCACTGCTTCAAACACACCTGATGAATAAGCAGACTGAACATTCTCATGCACTTTGTAAAGACACATTTTGGTTTACTTGGAGTCTACCTGAATTTTTCTCTGTGTGAAAAGAAAACAAACCACTCACAAAGCTGCAAATTTACAAATTCATTAACTGATTACAAATGAGAGAAAAAATGAATTCTAGGTGTAAAAATTCTCGTACATTCATACACTTGGAAAGGAGTTCGTCGTTGAGTCACATTGTGTCAGAATCCCTTTGTGAAACTGCACGAGAACAAACACACACATAAATGAATGAAATTCTGAATCGCTGCTTGCTCACTCCATGCATGCAGAAGTACATGCGTTTTTTTAAAAAGCATAAAAAGTACATAATTGCCTATTGTTCTTGTAAGTGATTACAATTGCTAGTTTTGTTGTAATTCAGGCTTATGTACTCTTTTCCTCCATGGTCCTGAACATTGACCACAGCTTGGAAGAACTCCCGCATAGTTTGTGGCTGAGTCACACACATAGCAGGTTTGCAAAAATATCTATTTTGAGAGAGCCAATATCAAATGTGGCATCTCCTAAATTTCAGAACCATAAATTATTATAAAACCAATCAGTAATAAATGTCTCCTCTGGGTGCTTCCAGCAGAAAACGTCTTATAACAAAATGAGATAGTAAAGCATGGTGTGGAGCTTTATGATGCCAACTGGGTTTGATATTTACATTTTTAAAGTCCTACAATCCAAGCCAGCTCTGCATAGGTCTGCAGGGCGCCAAAATGGCCGACCTCCTGTTCCCAGGAACTCTAACTACAGGCTTTAGTAGAAAATGATCACTTTAAGCCTGCCTCGACCGCCCTGCATGGCGACAAGCACGGTGATTGGCGGGCTGGTGACAGATGCATGCCATGATTGGTGGGGGCCGTAATTCAGGCTGTAATTTGCAAAGTGGAAATGTAGGTGACTGAATATTTTGTGTGTTTGTGTGTATGTGTGTGTATGTGTGAGAGAGAGAGAGAGAGAGAGAGAGAGAGAGAGAGAGAGAGAGAAGAAGAAGAAGAAGAAAAAGAAGAAACATTTCTTGCTCAATGTGCAGCGAAGCTCTTACTTACAGTTTTGCCTCTTCCTTTTATTTTTACCACTCCCCCATCATGTGCTTTTTCCTCTATTGCTACACTGGAAGAAAGACACTAAGTAGTGACTTCATTTCCTCTTTCAGCTTCCTGTAGTCAGGGAGTTGAAAGTGTCTTCCCACATGATCTGCTGATGGCATGACTGTTTTAGTTCACAGGTCAGAAAAATGTTCATCCACGTGTCATCACACCCAGATGTGTGATAGCTTAATGTGTCATTGCCATTTGGGGTAGGTTGTGTATAGCTGTGTGTAGATCTAATTGTGTAGCATGAATACGTGTGAGTGAGTGACAGAGGTTAAATGGCACTAAACAGAGTTTTTCTCTCAGAGGAAACTGGTTAGCAAAGAGGAAGTGTCTCCTCTTTGCCTGGAGATAGCTGCCCAGCTGCAGTGCTGAAAGATGGGTGGCTGAAAACACATACACACATGCACGCATTCCCATGTGCACACACAAATCTCTCCACCTGTTACTCAGTTACGATCGATAGTGCCTTTGATGCTTGGGAGCGGGGGCATGATGGCAGCGGGGGGGTGGGTACAGGGCTACATGGCCCATGGGATCCATGGGTGTCAGGGGCACTTTGATCCTTGTTACAGCCTTACATGCAGAGCACTGTTCTCGAGAGGGGGTACCACATCCCCTCCGTCACCCCTCCTCACAGCACCTTTCCTCTAGACTGTTCACCCTCGCCTCTGCCCCAGCTCATGTGCTGATCCCTGGGAACAGGTGAACCAGGTTCAGTGCATGGGGAAACACTCACAGTGGAATAGCACTGAACAGTTAAATGGCATTGAATGGTACAATGACAAAACACTTGACACTTATTTATACTTCTTTAAACAATGTCCAAACTCAACCAGACTTAAAGTATTAGTTTTATATGTGTTATATGTAATATTTCGATCAGAAGATTGATACCACGCTCAGGTGTGCGCTGTAAACGGAGCTGTAGCGTTCACCTGGTTAGGTTAGCAGAAAAAGGGTTGTCCAAAATAAAAATGAGGGTACGCTTGCTTTTAACACACTTTCAAATAAAAAGGTGTCAAACTGACATGTTGCTGTTTTACTTGCAGATATTATTTATTGACAACAAGTGTTTTTTTTTTCTGTTGCTACTGGTAACATAGCTAGCCCATGTCTACGTTGTTTTGTATCTGACAATCAGGTGCAGTCAGGGGGGAGATGTCTTTTAAAGTTGATCACCAGCTTCTATGTCCATTATTTAAAAAAAATATAGCCTTTTAAATTTCATCAGTTATTTTTCCTTCGGCCATTTACAGATCCTCCAGTCTGCATCTTTAAGTTTTCGTGAGCAAGTTGCTCTCCAGTGCATTCATTCATTGGCACATAAATGTGTGTTGATGTCAGTTAGAAAGCACTTATATGTAGAAAAAAGTACTTTGGTGAACAACACAAGTTGTATAAAGTGTTTTGAGTGCTCGAGTACAAAAGCACTATATAAGAAGTAGTCCATTTACCATAAAATGTTAACTTCAGGTTGTTTTGTCATGTTACCATATTAAAACAATGATAATCATGTCACGTGTTACTAAAAAGCAAATAATAGAGCAGTGTTGTGTTACGGTGTGTGCCTCTTTTATTTCACATGCTCATAGCAAAACTGCTCAGAATGTATTCATACTGAGTGTAAGTCTGAATTTTGTGTTATGCATATCCAGTCAAGACCATGCTAACACTGACTTACTCATTGTTAGTTTTCTCTCAATGTCAGCGTAACCCCAGTACACATGCACTCACATGAAAATCTCCTCTGCTGTATTCTGTTACCAAGATGTACGAGCACCTACGTACATTTTACATACACATGTAAAGGTAATCCAGTAACGTCAGGCTGCCTTAGCATAACCAGATTTATGACTTGTGTGGTTCATGCAGAGTTGAAATGTATTCAGTTTGAAACTAAAGAGCCCCGACACCCTAACCACAGCGCAGAAGAAAAGAAACTGACACAAAGGAGTGTAAGAAAAAAGTGAGAGATGGAGGGTAAGACAAAAAAAAAAAGTCCGGGTTTGTGGGCTTGTGGTTTCAACGACAGTCAAGGCCAATGTTTCACAAGATAAAGAGGAAGAAGAGGGGGCATAAAGAGAGAGAGAGAGACGCAGAGAGTGAGAAGGGAAGGGAGACAGTCCAGCATGAAGAGGACAGCAGGCCGAACAGTGCATCCATTGTCCGTGTGGCCTGGTTAACATTTTAATGAAGGAGCCACATCCACAGTCCTGCCACAAACTGCACACTGGCTCGCACAATGATTAACACTCTGCTAATACGCTGAGACAATACCACGGCTTACTGCAAGCTCATTGACATGAGCACATATGGACATACCGTACTGTGGACCCTGCCAATCAAATGCACACAGAAGGACACTCATTCACAGAAACTCACACATACAAACATGTGCAAGGGTTCATTTGCATGACTACAGGATATGTTTTGCTAGTTTTGGCCATCACATCGACTCTTCTTCTTACTTGGCTTCATAAGTAACTCATCATACACAATGTAGGTGCCATTTAGGATGCTTTGATTTCTGGTTAGCCACATATAGTGTGTCAACACGTTCTCACTCCCAAAGCGTAACATTTTATGCTAGGTGACAAATCTTTGGTATGTTACGCTTTCGGCCACCCAACGCGTCCCTATATTATGAGTTCGGAAAAATGAGGAAACGTGAGAACCACTTGGAATGAATCTACACATGTACCTTTATTTTACTGTAAACGCTTTGGAAAACACTAACGTTATTAAAGTGGTGGTTAAGGTCAGGGATAAGTTATGGTTAGGGCTGGAATACACGGCATGTATTACCGCCGGGAGCGTCAATCTATTGAATTCCATCCATAACCCGGCGCGTATCATAGGAACGTGGAAGGTTACCTTTCGTGTTCCTCAGGAACCCCTCGGGATGTGACAAATCGTTGGTATATTATGCGGTCGGAATGAGAATGCTCTCGGTGTGTGTGAGTCTTTGTTTTTCTGTGGTATGTGAAAATCAGCATTTGCCCTATATTCAAGTTGCAGAGGTCAGTGGCAATCGACTAACTGCCAAAAATACCAAAAGAATACAAGGACTTATGTAACAACAATCAGCTAACAATTGCCCATAAACCCAATACAAACCCATGGCATGACTTGCATGAATGCATAAACAGAGCACACTTGGTACTTATTGCAAAATGGAACCGATTTCAACACAATGAACCTGTTCTAGTTCCCAGGGTGACATATTCTGTCATTTTGTCAAAACCTGTGGTGTTTCATAATGTCTGAGCCACAGTGTTTATACGAGCCATTGGTCTCGCATCATTTCTGAGGATTCAGGGTTAATGCTATGAAAGGGAATGATTTAACCCATCCATCCATTCTCTTCCACGTATGCCTTTCAGGGTTAGTAAATCCTAGCTTGCAAATTTGTGCTGTACTGCATCAGTGACCCTCCAGAACTCACTGTTGGCATGGTTTAAGGAACCTGTGGCAAAGGACAGATGTCTGTAAAACTATTGGCATCTGACAGAAGATCAGTACTGGGCGCCATGGGATAGGAGTGTGTTGTGTGTGTGTTGAATTACAGTGGTCAAGAAAAAAGCTACTGATTCCACCAGACACACATAGAACATTTCAGAAGGAAGAACAGTAATGACGCTTTGGTCAATTTTCTGCTACTTAACATTGGGTCCTGCCATCCATGTTGATGTTACTTGGACACGTACCAGCCACCCAAGCATTCCTGCACACCGTGTACACCCTTTCATAGAAACAGTATTCCCTGATTGCTGTGGCCTCTTTCAGCAGGATATGTAAGGAGTTTGAGGTGTTGACTTGAGCTCCATATTCCCCAGATCTCAATCCAATTGAACATCTGTGGGATGTGCTGGACAAAGAAGATCCATGCAGGCTCAACTCACAACTTACAGGACTTAAAGGATTTGTTACTAACATCTTGGTGCCAGATACCACAGAACACCTTCAGGGGTCTAGTGGAGTCCAAATCAAGAGGGGTCAGTGTTTTTTTGGGATACAAAAGGGGACCGACACAATATCAGTCAGGTAGTTCTAATGTTATGCCTGATCGGTATACAGTGGAACTCCGGGTTACAAGCAGCTCTGTATACGAGTATTTCGATTTACGAGCCGCGATCAGAGCAAAATTTCTGCCCGGTGTACGAGGCCTGCCTATTTTACGAGCCGAGCTCCGATACGTCACCGCTGTAATAATGTGAATTATTGTTTATAAGATGATCTGTTCCACAGTGGATTGTGTTGCTGCACGGATGTTTTAGAGTGTGACACAAGTAAGTTGGTGTTGGGCCAGAACAGTAAATTAGGCTGTATGCTGTTTATGTACATGGCAGAGAGTTAACCTGAGTCATCTGACTTATTAATAAACCTTACTACCCCGTTGGGTAGAAAATAGATATTCTGGAGTCTGTCGTGAATGAGACCAGAATATAACAACCGCTAGTTTCTGCTTCGCCTTACCCGGAAACTTCTACCCAGAGCCATTTCAAGGCTTATCCCTTTATGATGACACCTGCTTGGCTCACGTACACAGATACAATTAAGAAAGTGCAATTTTAGTTTTGTTTGAAATTTAAGAAAGTGTTGTTTTAGTTTTACCGTACGTGTACTGTACATATCGTGCCTCCTTCCTCCTCAGCCGCCTTCCATTAACTGCAATCGTCTGCCGCCAAGGTAAGGTTATATTTACTTAAGTTGGTTTTCAACTTAATACAGTATTTTGATGTTTGTTTCTTATTTAAAAACATATATTTTTCCATTATTTATGATATTTTGGGGACTTTTTGGGAGGGCTGGAACAGAGTAATCTGATTTCCATTATTTTAAATGGGAAAAATTTGATCGGGTTCCGAGCTCGGTTCTGGAACGGATTAAACTCTTAACCTGGGGTTCCACTGTATGTGCATCCAGAAAAAGTGGATGAATTTAGAGCTTTTCATCAACTAATTTAAATCTAAAAACTCTTCTTTTTCTTGGTTTTGCCTGCGCCTTTTATTGAACTTTCCAGTATACCTCACAAGATGAAAAATATCAGTGCTATATTACACTTTATTGTTCAAAGGCAGAGACAGACAGTCATTTAGCCATTCAGAAAGAAGGATCTTTCCCAAAAACCCATGGTCCTACACTTCCCATAATGCAAAAAACTATGTATTGTTTATTAGTTGGTCAGAAATGTGCATTTCTGAGAACAAGCAGAGATGATCACGTGACTAACAACATTAAGACTGATAGAAGCCCCTTCAGAGAGGGCAAAGTCTTTGCAGTGCCAAAATCTGCTCGACTGTAAGAACATATGAGATCATGAAAACATGTACAACAAACTCAGTAAGGTTTTTTCAGGGTCTTTTATCATGAATTAAAACCCAATTGTCCAGCTTTCCTGACCACAATTATATAGATGAATGGAGGAGAGAGCTTTGATTCTGACAGGGTAGAGCTAATACAGCCAACATTTCAAACACAATGACAAGTGAACATGAACAGATTTATGCTCGTCCAAGAAATGCAATTTTCCATGATGAACAGGCAATTTTTAAATTGTGGGTGAAATGACCCTTCAGATTTGCGGTGAAATAACCATAAAGACTAGCATTCGACTTGAATGAGCCCACCGCCCATACTGCTCAATGCACAGGAAGGGAAGGATCGGTCGAATGTTCAAATGCATAGGAAGGACTGTCCTTTTGAACGAGCACAAAAGGAGCCTCCATCCTCTTTATTCTCCCCCATCCCCATAGACACACACACACACACACATTACCCAAGTGATGTAAATCTGGCAGACATATGTTGAAGAGGCTATATAGGGGTTGTTTTCAAACCAGATCCAAATGTTTTTGAGAGCAGACTGCAGAAACACGTCTGTATGTGTCAGCAAAAGTTCAAGGTGCCTTATCCTGCCAGTGTGTCGAATGCTCTTTCTCCTTCCCTCTCACAGTCTTGCCATTAATTCCTTGTGTCGTTGCGACTTTTTAAAAAACATTTTCTTGCAAACCCCCACGCCAACCCCCCAAAACACACACACACACACAATAATGTAATGTGTTCTGCAGCTGTCTCTCTGGGGAGGCAGGGTAAGGGTGATATGATGAAGAGGGTAAAGGAAAGAAAGGAAAGAAGAAGAGGCACATGAGGAGGAGAGGGAGGAGGAGGAAGAGGGGGAGTAAATCTTGGGGGTCACTGCCACTGGAGTTGGATTCCTTCACACCAGCTGCTGATAGCTTCTGTCTGGGAACATGTGAGTGTGACAGCCCTTTCTAATGCTTCTGTACTGAAATATACTTTAGGGTAAGCGGGTGGGGTAGGTCTTGATCAGGTCCTCGTTCTGATAACAACAGAACCCCACATTGACAGCAAAACGTGTAGGTGAGGAGATGCGGATAAAGGAAGGAGGCAAACTGCAGGAATGTCTTTAATCTGAAAGAGATACAGGAGCAGGGGAATGGTGGGACTTTCCAAAGTGTGCACCTCACTGAAGACAAAGAAGCCACTGGACTTAAATAGTCTCCTAATTCCTCCAGTTACATCCCTGAATCCAGGGCACCTTATTAAGAGTATGCCCCTTTGGATTTAGCCAATCCCCTTCTGCTATGACTAGTTAATTTAATGATTCTCATAGGTCTTTAAAAGCTCATTTTACCACAAGATAACAGAGGCTACAATTTCAAAACAAGGCGGCAAGGAGGGGTACAGAGGTTAGAAGGTGTAATGCAAGCCTGGAGCCAGTAGCAATCCTATTAGTCCCTGAGAATAACAGGGTGCTCACATGGACATGGGCATTGTGGTTACAGGGCTTTTTTTAACCTGGGATATCATGTTTATACAGAACACTGAGGAATCTGTTGGCATACCCATGTAGACAATGATAAGGTATCATGTAGGTGCCTGTGTGTAGTTTTGTTGGAGTTAATCTGCCACTTCAACTCAGTCTCACTACTAGGTCATCACATATTGACACGTATGTCAATATGTGATGACCTGGGGGAAAACATCTGAAGCAGTCTGTGAGAATGCAGTTAAGTGTGCTTTGCTGGTGTCATCACTGCTGTGGGACAACGAAGGCTGTGTTTTTGACAAATACAGAGCAGAGTTGCTTTGGTGTCTTTGAGATCTGCTGTTGTATCTTCTTCCTTTGGCTGCTTCCTTTATGCGTTGCCACAGTGGAGCATCTTTGTAGATTCATTCTATCTCTAGCATCCTCTTCTTTCACACTAACCATCTGCATCTCCTCCTTCACTACATCCATGAATCTTGTCTGTGGTCTTCCCATCTGACATCTTCATTCCATCCCACCATCCCTCACGTCCAAACCTTCTCAGCCATGCCTATCTAATGTTGGCTTCAAAGCGCTCAGAGGTGTCCCTGTGATATATTCATGTCTAATTTTGTCACTCCCAATAAAAATTTTAATATCTTCAGCCGGCCTCCTATCTTTTTGTTAGTGCCGCCATCTCCAGATCACAGCAGGGACACTCCTCTCCGTCCACTCCACCCTGCATTCACCGTCTTAGTCATGGCTCTTGTGTGTATATATATATATATATATATATATATATATATATATATATATATATAGTTTTACTTATTTCCAGAAGTCTGTCAGGTATCCCAGATAGTTCATTCTGTTCGCAGAGAATTCTGGACGCAGTTGAAAGTAACGCGTTTCTGTAATCTGATTACTTTTTTCAACTAACGAGTAAAGTAATGGATTAGTATTGCAAAAAAGTAATTAGATTACTGTTACTTTCTAATAAGCACACTGCGTTACTGCATTAATAAACCGTGATTGTGTTTGTGAGAGTGTCTCATGACCATGATGTACAAACGTGTGACATCCATGGCAGCAACAGGCGTGTGCAGACCAACAATGGATAATATGGAGTGTTGGAGAGAGTACGACCATGCAGCATTTAAAGCTTGGAAATATTGACATTACTTTGAGTTTGATTCTGTAAAAAGTGACAAAGACATTAGCGTATGCTGTACACGCTGTGTGGGAAAAAAAACTTCTTTCTACAGCAAAAAATTAAACTTAAAATCTGAGCAAGCACCGAGCACACCGCCACAGGAATGTGACATTCATAGAGAAATCCCCGGATCCCCCCACTGACATGACCGCTGTGGCACCGGGCAAACCTCCAGCGGTCCCACTCCTGCTCAACAGGTGAAAATAGATTTAAGAGCGACATGACTTACTGCTGCTGAGTCTTTGATTTTATTTATTTTTTGTTGTGTTTTACTTGCACCTATATGAAAGAGTGAGTCTAAACACAAAAAACTATTTCATTTCTTATGCTGGAATATGCATAAAATGGGTTTAAATGTTAAACAAATTTCTTACAGTCAAAAATATTGTATAAAATGTGTATAAAGTTAAAAGATTAAAGCTAATAAAACAATTAAAAAAAAGACTTTTTCATCTGATACAATTTTCTATGATGGATTATGCAGGAAAAAATAGAATTGAACTGAAAGGTCTATTACTTTATGTTTTTTTTAAAGCAACTAAGTAATAAAGTAACTAATTACTTTTGAAAATAAGTAATCAGTAATTATTTAGCAATTACTTTTTTCAAGTAACTTGATCAACACTGGTGATGTCTTCAGTGTCTATCAGGTATCAATTTCACCAAAGAAAAAATTACTATTTAATCATAGATGATTTACCGTATATCTCCTAGTAGTGGCCTGTCTCTTATTGACGCCCATTTCTAATAAACGTCAGACTTGAAAACATGTCACGACAAATAGATGCCGGTCTCCAATAGTAGCCGGTCTCTTTTAAGCGCCAGTCTGTAAACGCTGATCTCCAATGACCCACCGCCTTTTCAGTACGCTACTACTCTTTTCATACCATCTGGGCTACCGCCCTCCTGCAGTAAATCATACCTTTTCGTGTCAAGAATGCTTTGTCATCGGATGCTATCGAGGAAGGAAGAAAGTCAAAACGTCCATTCTGTCTGAAAAGGGAATAAGAGCCGCTCTCCAACAACCGCCGGTCTCTTTTAAACGCTCGGCCGGCATAATAATTTTTTTGAATAAACGCCGGGGCTACTATCGGAAGATATACGGTAATTTAATATCTTTATGCCCTTAAAGGTGCAACTGATCAATCAGTCTATCCATCTAACTATCTAGTCATGGGGATGCTGAAGCCTATCCCAGCTATCATAACATGAGAGGAGGGGAACATCTTGGACAAGCTGCCCCCCTCTGTTGCATGGCTAACACAGAGACAGACAACCATTCATACTCGAATTAACAGATACACTCAATTTAGAAAGACCAATTAACCTAACATGCATGTCTCTATATTCTAGAGTACCTGCAGAGCCCCGGTTTTCCAGTTTTCCTTCCCATCAATAAACCCTCAGGCTTATTTTGGAGAGACCTCACACTTAAGCTTTGGAACCACTGGAATAATCTGCCTCCACGTCCACAAGCAATAAATACTTTAAGGACATTTTGATAATCAAATTGTTGTTTTCCCCACTGGCTCCTATCCTCTTCTGTACTGGGGCATCAAATACTTTGGAAATTTGAATTATGTGCTTTCTGATTTGTCTCCTTTACGGTCATTTTTCATTTTCTCTTTCGACTGCTGATTAGGTTTAGACTTTAATGAGTTTGTTGGATTTCTGTTTGGGTTACAATATGCCATTTCCGTGTGTCTGCTCTTTATTTTTTAAAAATAACAGTTATCCAGTGTATTTAAATATAAAGCCATGTTGTCCTGTATAAACATCCACATGCAGTGAGTTATAGTGAGAGAAGTTTCAGCACCTTGTTGGAAATGCCACTGACTTTGGAAATACTGCAGTATGTTTGAGGAATGATAACAGGCTGGTTAATGATAACTGGTTTCTATAGTTATCATTAAAATCAGCACAGGTTCTTTTTCACAATGAGCAGCTCAGGCTTTTTCAACACATACAGTCCTGCTGACGAAGTGAGACACTTGTGACTTGGTTGTTTCCTGCATTCATATGTGTCATCCATGGGCGTGGATGAATGTTAGCCTAAAGTCTACCTGTTATTACTGCCTTTTTTTCCTGATTCCTCCTCTGTTTTCTTTTTGTTTTTTTAAGTCTTCAGGTCCATAATTACCTACCTTTGTAACTTGACTATAGCAGAAGCACAAATTTGTACATACCATGGGAAAACAACAGGACTTACACACTCTGTATGTGGCTAACTATAAATTAAACTGAATCACAGCTGGGCACCTGGCAAGTACTTCAACAAGTGTGAGCCACAATGACCAGAATGCAGCAGCACGCCATCATAACATTAAATATCTTGAGATATTCAGTAACATTATGAGCTTAAATGTCCTTTAAATGAGTTATGATGTAATACTGAGAAATGTAATCCTGCATTTGAGTCACTCCCACAGTACTGAGTGTACTCAAAGAACAAAATGTTCTAGCAATCCATAAAACGCACGTTTGCCCAACACGTACGCTTATCAGCTGTCACAGTCGTGTACATTAGGCTCCGTGCCTATATGTTTATACTTATCTGATGCTTATTGACATTCCCCAGGCTCTTATTCTAACCTTAACCATCATCACTAAGTATCTAACCCCAACATTAACCCTAATCTTATTCTTAACCTTCAGACTATCCTTTGAAGGTCTGTCCCACAGCGCTTGGTCGTGCCTAAACATCCCCACTCTCCAATGCAAATACACTCAGACACACACTGTGGTCATATGTGTGTGTTTGTGGACACATTTCCTGCCGGGGAATTGTTGATCAGCAGCATACATCTTATCTCAAGCACACACAAATGCATGGCTATACACACATACCGCAAGACCAACACAGACTCACCTGCATGGAGTTTACACTGCACACCCACACACAGTTGAGTTAGCGCTGACAGGTACAGTACAC
>VURO01048650.1:0-10238 GCA_015108175.1 Pelvicachromis taeniatus
CTGTGTAAACCTCAAATATCTGCTCAGTTTATCAAGACCCCACATATTTTCAAAAGCGCTCCGACGTTTGAGACATCTGTTACCCACCAGCTCGATAGCTAGCCGGGGTTCAAGGCTCAGTATAGCCGGTGAGAACACCGGACTCCCAGCAAAACGTTTTCAAACCCACCGCCGTCTTTCGCTACTCAGGTTAAACATGATATATAAGTCACTTAGATAACTTTAAAATGTTATTGTTTGGCTTTTTTTTAGTATTCTATTTGTTCCTGAGTAAATCGGTTTGGCTGAGATTAAAGTTATAGTTTTCACACAGCACACATAATATACTCCAGTGTCCTGTTATATTTTAGATAGCAAGGAGCAGACGGCTGAGTTTATTCAACTTTACCGAAACAATCTGCAGATTTCATTAAAATTTAATAAACTATCATCTTGTCTTTATTTTTAGTTAGCACATACCTAGACTGTTGTTGTGAATATATAAATAAAATTGAAATGAATTGAAATGGTCAGGTACTAGAATTGGACTGAAAATGCCCAAAGCCAGAAAATGATTGCTCTCTTTAAAACTGTGGAAGCAAAATATAAAGAAATGATGGAAGTTTTGCTTTTGACTACTAAAAAATTCCAGTATATTCAACGCAGTTAATGGTAAATTATTTTCGCCCAATGTCCTCGACTAAGCTAATTAAGAATTAAAAAAATCAACCAACCCTGCTATTTCACCACAAAAACAAGCAGCCCTTTCCACACACACACTCGCACACTCGGACAAAAAGACTGACCATCTGAGCACAGCAAAAATATATATTTTTTAATTGCTCCATTTAAATCTTCAAAGTCAGTTTTGATATGGTTTTGATGTACTAAGTGTGTGACTTTGACACTGGAAACCACAGTTCATGTTGTGTCTGATAACAACAGTTAAAGCTGGTTTGTTTTAGTCGTGACAGTAATTGTTTTCTAACTGTAATCACAATAGAAGCACAGGGTCCAAAGCACTGCAAGTACCTTTTGGGAAGACAATGATAATCAACCCATTTTTCTGTTTTTCTACAAACTTCTGCCAAAGAGTTTAGCCAGATGTTTCATCTCTTAGTCCTCTTAGCAAGGCTGCGTGAGGGTGCATTACATCACCATGTGGCCTCTGGTCCATGAATGGATAAAAAAATATATTTTTTATGATCCAAATATATTAAAATTCATCTTCATTGCAGTTTTAAAATGTTTTGCTGAAAACATTTCACGATGCAACAACTGTCAGGGGTCTTTCCAATGAAAACAACATCTACGGACTCTATTATCTATTTTTCTTTTCTTTTGACGTCTTAGCCAACATCATACAGACATATTTGACCAAGTTTAACAACACAGTTTAGAGTTACAAAAGATTTTTGCATGCTGCAAATGTTTTTAGCTTTTATTGGTTTGGATTGGGCTGCGGAGGGGCCCCGATGGACTCATTGCTTAGGAGCCAAGGAAAGGATAAATGATTGATATCAATGCACTGAGAAAATACTTTGCTCAGGGGATAAGTGCAGCAGCACCAGAATTTAGGACTGTTTATGTAAAATATATCATATGCCTTCAGAGAAAATTAAAGTGTGCTTTCATAAAATAATAACAGCAGAACAGCAAAGCAGATTAGAGACTATTAATAAGAAATCCAATTTAGACCATTGTTTAGGAATTAAAAATAATTAAAAAGACATTTCTGCAAATTGTAAAGAAGATGTGTGGTTTTACCATTCATTCAAATGCTGACCTCTAACCAGCTTATTGATTTGTTCTTGTCAAATCACAGGGGTGTAACTTATTCCTGAAATCATCGCTAATAAAGGCAGTTTTGCAATTTAGGGGTTTTGGCAAAGAGGATTCAGGAACTGGCTGACAAACTGCTGTCAGTGGAGAAGTCAGGATGGCTGGGGGGAGGGACCTCTTCATAATGCTCGTGCTTAAAAACCTGTGGAGCTGTTCCAGATGGATGTTCTCAGGGCATGGTAATGATGTAAAGACTGATTCCTCCATCTCTAGAGGCCTGCATGTCCACACTGGCCTACAGGAAAAAAAAACACTCACATTTTCTTAGTTTTTCCCAACAGCTTTAGTAAATCAAAAGCATTTTGAGTTCTGGAAATGACCGATGCAATCGCTTAAATGAAGAGCTCATTTCAATACTATGGCGTCAAAATGAATAGATGCCACTAAACTGCCCACCAACAGATCTGAAGAATTTGGTTTACACGAACTGGTATGATCAGAAAATTTGATTATTTATGGAAAGATCCTCCAGGGGAACCAAACATGGAAAGTAAGAAAGGTTGTGTAGTGGTTGTCTCTGTGGTTGTGCTGGCTTCCAGCTGAAGCCAGGCACCAGCCAGCTTTTGCATTGTAACCATGAGAGCTACAGCACAAAGACTCGAAATAAATGTGACAAAATTTGTTTCTCCAATCTTTCTCTCAGTTGAGAGTGGAAGCCATTGGGTTGTTTGTTCAAACAAAGATCTTTTAGTCAGTTTGGGCAGCATTGGGCAAGAATCGGCAATTCTGGTTTGTTAGCTGGTCAGTCCATTAGTGGTCAGGTTGGTCTTCACTACTGTGTCTGAACAATTTTGTAGACACAGCCAACATTAGGCAACATTTCAAAGGTTTTATTGCACACTGCTGCCATGAACATTTGTCCACATCACCCACTGAACCTGTAGGTATCAGTCAGGTTGGACAGGCTGGTTTTACCTGTAAACTGGCGAGATTAAAGTACCCTAAGCAAAGTATCATAGCTTGCATTTCTATGACTCTTGTAAGGTCCCCTTAGGTCTGAGTGGCTAAAATTTTGTTAACAATTTTGTTTTATGTGACTGCAGAGATTTGTCTGTGGAGAGTTTTTATTACATTAACATAGGTGTCAAAAAATTTTTAGCTCACTGATCATTTATAACAGAATTCGAGCTGAGGTAGCCAGACCTTCAGTGGATCGTTCATATTGTCCTACAATTTCGTTGTATATGTACAATGACAATAAAGGGCTATTCTACTGAAAACCGTCCATCAATCCATCTTCTTCCGGTTGCCCAGTTCAAGGTCAATTACCCAATGCCAACTGATCACAAATTAAGAAAAGCATATGCAAGCATAATTGGAGATACATACATATAGTCACAGTAGTAAAGTGATTGTAAGCTGTAAGTGCAGTTTCAATATCTTTAGGTTTTATTTACATACAGCTAGTTTACTGCAAATTTCAATTTACAGATCCTAATTAGCGATGGAGTCATTGTCTCTCCAGTAAGAGGACGTAGGGTGTTTTTTCACACTTAACTTACTACTAGTTGAAATTCAGAAACAAATGAGTGCATTAACTTGGTGATAATGTTTCTGTGGAAGCTCAGTTTGGCCTCTGGCCTTGTTTCCATCCACTAATGGAGCAGAAAGATTACTTCTAATCTTGTTTTTAGCTCTGTGCAGTGATGTGCATGGGCTTTATCTCTTCACTAACGTGGACAAGACTGTTTCCCATAATAGATCAAACACTCCCTACCGGCCCTGTCAAAACTTAATGGACACACATGCTTGCCTGCAAACACACTTGCAAAAGCATGGTCTGTAAAATCTTTTATTTTTTATATACAAAGGAACTCCTTAATAGCAATTAAATCCTTCAACCAGATCCACCAAAGCAGGGAGTGTGTTTTGGCAGAGGCGCCAGAACGAAACGCAACTCACTTTCATTCTGTTTCTTATGCCAAGTGAGCTCTGATCCACTCATGCATGTGTGAAACTCCCTATCACTTCTGCTGTCATCACTCCTCACAATGCACGGGGTGTCTCTGCCCATGCTCCACTGTCAGCAGTTTTTGCTGGGATGTATCCTGCTTGTATTCAGATTATCTAAAATGACCCACTGTGCTTCCTTTTCTCTCATCGCAATGGTGAAAAACAGTAGAGAGTAGGTGGAGGAGTGAGTTTAAAATTGCTTCTCAAAGAAAGACGTTTTTGAGCCAAGTCTTCAAGAGTGACGTAAGAGAACAAAGTTTTGTCTGTTTTGCTTTGTTTTTGCTTTGCCAACAGTCACAAATGACCTTTAAAGTTTCACAAAACGCTTAAAATGAGCTTGTACTCCAATTAACTCAGCTGTACACGATTAAGTTTAACTTCATTACATGCTGAGAATAACATTAAATGCCTTTAAGTTAAAGGATTTGGAAATTTTTACTTACTGGCCTTCTGCAGGTTTAAACAAGGAATATGTGGGACTTTTTAGAAGCTATTTTAAGAAGACCTATTATGCGTTTCCTTATTTTCTGCCACATATATTTACTGTTACAACTCTCAAATAATGGGGCCAGCATATAAAATTAACTCCTGTGAAGCACAAGCACCTAATTCCGGCTGGTCAGTTTCATATAGTATTATAGCATGTAAATAAAAAGCTGTGCAAATAATAGTAATATGCTAAGTTACACAAAATTTGTCTACTTTGACAGAGTTTGTTCTGTAGAGCTACAACTTGAACAAGAACCTTGTAGATTTGTGTTATAACTTCAGATGTTGAGAAACAGTCGCATTGCAAACAATGACCCTAACAATAATGTAACCAGTGAAAACTGAACTTTCCATTAGATATTTTGTCTTCTTGTCCTTCTCCCAGAGAGCTGACTGTGTCGGGTTCATGCTTCAGCATCTTGTGTTTCTACTGACACCGCCTTATATGAAATGCAGGTTTTTGGGTCGTGCAAAGGTCAGATAGTTTAGGAAAACCTCTTTGTCAGCTTTGCACATTTTGTAAATTTGACTGTAATGGATAATAAGAGCCTCTCAAAGTTGACCTCAAACTAGATACAGACTTGTAACTGGAATGTGCACCGACTGGAACCGCTGACATGTGTGTATAATTAGACTCATTAGGATTTGTCCTTGAATAGAAGTGAAGTCATTAAAGACGTGAGTCATCTTTTTTCGAGGCTGGGCAGCAATGTTGAGATGTGGCCCTGGTTTTCTTTCCCGTAAGGTCCTTCTCACTTGGTTTGAATTAAATTGTGCACACAGTCGCAAGGAAAGGGACCTCGACGTATGCATCAGCATGAGCTGGTGTGGGAAAAGAAGAGGCTGGGGATGGAAAATAACACAGAGGGTTTCATTAGAAAATGGAGGTCAAGCGGAAAGAAATTAATAAAAATACAGAAGAGGGTTGAAGGAGGGCAGTACTGTAATCTCTCTCTCCTCATCAGTGCTTGTTACAGAGTCATTAACAGGGCTTTCAGATCGTGATGCCGACAACCTCCCTGAAGGATATCCACACACAGACACACACACCAACTCCATAGCTAGAGCACCGTGGACAATCCGGTTCCCAAAGATGTTTTATTTGACCCATGCTGCCTAAAATTACATGAAAACATTTCTTATTTAGGATGGAAGTCGCTGCCAAACAGGAGGCGTAGCAAAACAAACAATTTCCCCTTCGCCCACTGAGGAATTGTTGATTCAATTGTCTCTTATTAGACTGTGTGTGTGTGTGTGTGTGTGTACGTGCTGAGTAATGTTCACGCTAGGAAGAAACCCTTTACTAAGTGTTTTTACATAGGGACCTGTATTTCGGTCGTGCACGTGTGCCAAACTATTCTCGTTACGTTTGGTCACAGCCTTTACTTCAATACCAGTTTCAGCATCTACACAACATTCGCTGCAAGTTTTCTGTCTTTAATTTTTTGTTTCTTTCGAGTCAATCTGAGACGAATGCCATTTTGCCCCCAAACCCTATTATACTTCAAAAAATGCACTGATTCTAAAACAAAACCTCAAATTATTATTTTATCCTGGTTGGTACTGTTTCTGCTTGACATTTGTGCACTTAAACCTGCTAATATCGATAATTTCCTTCCTTGAAAACTCACAGTTTGGTGCCTCGAGATAATGTTGGAGAAAAAACCCCCCATTAAAATTAGAAACATGTGCTCATGGAAACTGACTCCAAATAAGCTGATGCTCTGAAAATGCTGACAGAGTAACGAGTATGACTCATCTGACTAACTGACATGTGTGAATATCTAGAGTGGAAGGAAAGAATAAATTACTTTAAGGATGTTTATGGACCCATGTAAGCGATCAGAAATGATTAATAGCACTTGATTTTGCGATAACAATTGTGAAAAAAAGTTGTGATAACGATCGTCTTCTAGCTGCTGATAAATATTATATGATACGCTGGATCTTTGGCTTCCAAATCTCAAGAGGATCAATTTACATGATTACTGTCATTTAACAGTGGTTTATTTTTCTCTTTTTTTGTCCCATGTTTGTCCTATAGGTGCGTAGCCAGGGAGTGACAGAGGAGTTAAAATGCCTGAGTTTACTAAATGCTCTGGATAAGGACCAGGACATCCCAGATCAGCTGGCCCAGCTCTTCGGCGAACCCTGCATCAAACTGGCCGAAGGCATCAAAGCTTACATCTCGAAGGTAAGAGATTTACCCACATCAACCAACTGAATAACATTATTATTAAGCAAAACATTATGTTTAATACATTGATTTTTAAGATTTATTTGCCTTTCATATTAGAGTATTGTTTTTAGTATCAATACAGTCTTCAACATTATAGGTCTATTAGTTTTCCAGTCCGATATTATCTTGGAATAATAGCTTCACACATACTGACATGAAACTACTTCAGTTTTCATTCTTCCACTAATACACATCCAAAATGTGCTCTGTGTGCAATACTTAGTTATGTAGCATGTATTTTGGCAGAGCAGTGTTTTCTTAAATCAAGAAAGATGAAATGATAAGAGCAATGTTTGACAATGACTCAACCTAACTACTGCATATATTCCACAGTTACAATTTGTCAAACACCTGAACAAACACAACATGAGTTCTTTTACATTAACCCTCTGCAATCCAATAAACATCTGTTAGAAAAATCCAGATTCCTAAGAATTCAGAAAGACACTGGAAATCGGATTATCACTTCAAACACCTAAATATATAAAAAAGCTACTCTTTCAAACCATATCTGACCATGTAAGATTTGTGCCTTTGTATGTATGTCATCTGAGTTTAGTTTGATTGTCTTGATGCATGCTCAATCATCCAGGTAAGTAAATCCCAAAAGGTTGATTCATCTGGACGAATGAGAGTTTATTTGCTAACAGCCCAAGTCTGACCATGTTTGATCCAATTCAAATCAAAGTTCCAGTCACTGGTGTTAGCTAACATTAGCTAAGACCAGCAAGAAACAAACTGTTGCCGAAACCTTTCTGTTGTGCACAGCTGTTATGGTGGTTGAGAGTACAGACGGTAAAGACAGCAATGAAAACTGCATAAACCTAAACAGTGCTAAAATATGTTAAAAATTCATATTTTTTAAAATAAATCTACTGTTGAACGCTAGCCAATTAGCATTAACTTCTCTAACTAGCAAACATCATCACGACGGTATGACAAACATGGCGAGTACACTCAAGACTTTATGAGGATCACGAGCATATTATTCAGGAACTTTTAATGTGCTTAATATAAAACTAGATATCTTTTTTAACATGCACGCATGTGCTTAAGATAAGGAGCGTATGTACAGAAGCATATCTGAGATATAGTTGACATGTTATAAAATAGATGTTGAGAGTGACAATTTAGTCAACCGCTATTGTGTATGTCTAGTACTTTGTAAAAAAACAACAAAAAAAAAAAAACAACACAGCAAACAAAAGTTAGAATGAAGTATTGCTGATTCAAAGAAAAAATATTCCAAATATACTTTTTACAGAATGGATGGTACATTGAATGCATCTTTACCAGCTAATACTAATCCAGTACTTTTCTGAATTAATTATCTTTATATCCCAGTAAGTTAACTGATGAAATCCAGATTTGAATTTTTAAAGCCCTCAACTGAAAGTCTTTAATGTTGTTCCTAATGATGTAAACCCAGACAACTCCGCTGACCCTGGGTTAAAGACCAGATGGAGGCTGGTTTCAGCGTGAAGGAATCTGCACAGTTACAGTGAATTTAGAAACATCTGCGGCGACTGATGCAGAACTGGAACTGTGGCTGGAAGTAATTGGGTGTATTTGTCATTATAATGGAAAAAAAAAACTTCAGCTCCAAGGGAGAATCACTCATCACATAACTATATATGTGTATAGGACATGTGAGTTGACTTAAAAAAGGATGGATAGTTTGTAAATATACCTTCCAGAGTTTTTGTCTAAAATATACACAATGTCCCGCAGCAGCATCTGACAGCAGTCCACTAATATACAGTATGTGTAGTAAATGGCTAAATGGCTTTTACTGAGTGACAAGTTTCAGGGGCCTAATAGCTGTATCCAGAACAGATTGTTTAAACAAATCAATCCTATGTGTGACTCTTATGAAAGTGTTCCGACTCTAAACTTTTTTTGTGGTTTGGTTGGAATTCATTGGTTGTTCGTTGTACTTTCTGTTACTGAAAATAGCAGGATGTTTTGCCATTCTTTCAATTTTACTTCATGGGCTTGGCTTTGTGGCCAAGTGTACCCTTTTAACAAAAAAATAAATAAATAACAAATACAGTATCAGTCATATTAATGTCTTGGAAACCCAGATGCCTATGATGGATTAAGTGTAAGGGAATCATTATCAGTACTGGAAATGAAAGCACCGTAAGTAAAAAAAAAAACAACTAATTTTTTGTGAGTCAGCACCCCTGCATGTTTTTTTTAAATATTTTGCCTTATTTTCTTTGATTCTGTGGCAAG
This sequence comes from Pelvicachromis taeniatus, assembly GCA_015108175.1. Classification (NCBI taxonomy): domain Eukaryota; kingdom Metazoa; phylum Chordata; class Actinopteri; order Cichliformes; family Cichlidae; genus Pelvicachromis; species Pelvicachromis taeniatus. Next base: position 8,741 of record VURO01048650.1, read on the forward strand.
GTTATTGATAGTATTAGCAGAGATGAACCTTTGACCCGACAGACTGTCAGGTGTTTATAGAGTCATGCAGTCATCACAACACCAGTCAATCATTGACTGCATCAGGTGTGCCACAGGAGCCTTAATCCATTTATAATCTAACACCACTGTTTTGCTAGACGTTATCATACATAAGCTGTATCTTACTCAACTCTGTACTTGTCAACACAAGCTTGATTTGAAAAGCTTGATTTGCAGATGTTTGTTTGGTATTTTTTGTGCATGTGTTTGCCTGCCAAATGTTTGGTTTAAACCTGTTTGGCCTTTGTCGTCTTAATCTGTAAAACTGCTCTCTTAAAGCACTTGGGCCAGTCAAACATATGTGGGCACTGACTTGCAGGCAAGATTCTTCACGCAGGGTTGTTACAAACTCACGTGTTACCTAAAAATCTTGTGGATTTTGTGCAATACCTAATGGATTTTGTACAAAGTCGCGTTCTCTGATCATCATTTAGAAGCTCTAAAAGGATGGTTTTCTGTTTGCATGTTAAAGAAAGGTTTTTGCTTTTGCTTTGTTTTTGTTGTTTTTTCCAGGACCCACAGCTCAGGCAGTAGAAGGTTTGTTTGTAGAACTGATAAAACTTTGTGGGAAGTCCCCATCTCTTTCAACCATATGTGGTCTTCCTTGACATTGACTTGTCAAATGCATCAGAAAAGTGATTATAAAATTGTAGTTTTGCATGTTCACAATAGAAAAAAAAATCTGTTTGTTTGCCTGCAAGCTCCTCCTACATGATCAAGAGTTGAGCAACCAAAGTTGGCACTCACGTTCATCTAAAGGTTCTTATCTATATCAGCTATTATGACGTCATCGTGTTGCCGAGCAACCAACAGGCTAAAGTTAATAATTTCTTTGTCTATGCACCTACAAGACCTTAGAAAACCTTAGTAACATTTTGTTTCATGGCAGTGACTTCTCATTTATATTCACAATATATGAATTATAATGACAAAATATTGAATTATGTTTAATATGATAATATGCCATGGTTTTTCCTAACAATGACCTAACGACAGACTAACATGACATACCAGAAAATACTGCTGCACTCACACGTGCTAGTTTGTGAAAAACCACACATTTGTATGAGTCATGTGTTTTGTTTATACACCAAAGCATTAAAACTACTGAAGAGTGAAATGTAAAACATTGACCAGGTGGGAAACCTTTGCATACTGACAACTATGTAGATGTTACTTTGACATACACCACCCACCTAAATATTGGTGGAGGTCTAGTACTGAACTCCCCAATGACACTAGTCTCAAGCCATAATACAATGCAGCCTGCCACAATCTGATGCACTGACCCTGCTACAAACTATCCAGATCCCATCCTGGGATGTGCCAAAACAAGCCAAAGATTAACCTCCTGGCATTGGATGTCCCAGGGCACACCCGAAAGTCATGTGTCTATACCCCGATGAATATGATCTGTTTTTGGTGACACAAGGGTGCG
>VURO01048651.1:0-10755 GCA_015108175.1 Pelvicachromis taeniatus
TTTAATAATAATATATATATATATATATATATATATATCTATATATCTATATATATATATATATATATATATATATATATATATATATATATATTCTATTGTGAATATGAAATTTGTTTGTGAGATTTAAAAATCTTTACACAGAGTCCCAACTGCTTCATAATTGGGTTTGTATAGTAGTTCTGTATTTTCAACTCACATCCTTCACACGATAGTTGTCGTTGGTCCAGAGCACAATGGAAAAGATGGTGAAGGCCGTCTTCAGGACGGCAAATTGGAAGGAGCCCAGTTTGAGCAGGAAGAGAGAGCGTCTGGAGACGAAACAGAGGAAACCATTTCATTATCTCTGCTGATGACCTAGAATAATCTAACATCTGATTTACAGTAAAAACCACAAAAAAGTTCATTATGCAGTCCCACTCTACCTGTCCTTGAACATTACTACAGGATGTGTGGAGCAATACAGAGTGGATCTGGACACAACTCTGTGTGCTGCTGACATGTCAAGATTTGACTACTGTTACGCAACCAAGACAACATTGTGCTTCTGAGGTGCATTCATCTTTTTTTAAAAACACAGAAACAGGGCACAGGATAGGTAGCTGGGCATGTCGTGGCTTGATTATCATCATCTTGTAGTGCAGAACGAAGGCTTTAAAGGGTTTTTTTGTTAACTTTGTAAATTTGTCTGTCACTGCCTGGCAGCAGTGTGGCCTCATTCCAGGAAACTACATGGGAATGAGATAATGCTTGTGTGAGCTAATATGTGCCAAGTTCACCCATTTCCTTATCTGTTAAGACCGCCATCTTTGGCCTGGAATCTATCATTTCTATAAACTGAAATGACAAGTTCATATTAGCAGTATTGTATGTAATTCACATTTCTATCACAATTAGCTGCTGAAACTGTGAACTTTAATCTCAGCTGCTGTTCTGTCTAGTCATCGTCTTTAGGCTTCAGTGGGGATCATTCATAGATTGGCACCTCTCTAAGGGATGAAAATGCCATGCAGTCCCATACGAACTGGGATGCCAGGTCAGCTCTGTTCAGACAAACCAGTGTGCGACTCCCGGATCTGTTTAAAATGGACAAATCAGAAAGTCCATTGTGACACATGGTGCCACTTGGTTTTGTTCTGGCATGATATGACTGTTGTGCAAATGCTGCCCCACCCCGACCGAGTTGAATGACCAGCAGTGTAATCCTGGATTCTGAGAACCGGACTGAAGCTCTAGTATGAATTCAATGCTCTGTGCGCAGAGGCTCTGTGTTTGTGTAACGTTTGAACGGGGGCGCAAACTACATCAAAGCCACCCGCCATGGTCTGTGCTTCATTAGCATTCCAGGTTGTTGCAATCACTGCCTCTGTCCTGGAGCAACTGCCCAATATCAAAGCATCAGTGGAAACATGCTTGGAAAATGACCACCCTTTTCTGGAGCTATTAAATGCAGACAGTAAATAAAGAGAAACTACTGCGCAGGTGAACACGCTATTTCAAGCCTATTCTTCCATATTCGTCAGACCTCAATAAAGCAAGCCTGGAATTCAGGCAAACACAAGAGGTCATGCTTCATTGCGTTGGCAAAATTGCTTTCAGATTTCTCTGACTGCATTCAGAGAACTTTTGCAGACGTTGATATGCTCCTTATGCCCAAACTTAGCCGAAAGGTAGATCTGGTTTAATCTGGTTTATTTAAACTGGTGTTTATAACCTCAAAGCCCCGTCCACAACCCACCTGCTGAGTGCGCTCCAGAAGTTTGTCCTTCATGTTTTTAAAAACAAGTAGGTTCACTCTCAGCTTACACGGCAGTTAAGTAAAGGAGAGAAGTTGTGCAGTGTGTCACTTCAGGATTTACCGTGTGATGGCCACCTGTGGGAGGCAGCAGCAGCAGCAGCAACAAGGCCCCGTGCTGATCTTCAGTTTATATTTTCCTGCACGCTTCAGAAACGCCTCGTCGCCGCCCACCTCTTCCACCATCAGGATCAGGAACTTGAACACCACGATAGCAAAGTAACTACGGTGAAAGAAGAGGACGAGAGGCGGATAAATGGAAACGAGGAACATGGAAATGAGATCTAGGAGCGCGGGAAGAATAAGAGAAAAGAGGTATTTGGAGGAGGGTTCAGGAAGACTAGTAGAAAACTAAATTACACCTCACACACTACATATCAACATTCCTGTTTTCAGTTTTTCTGTAGGTTCTGAAGTTCAGGTTTCACTATTATTTTTCACAGCAGGGCCCTGCAGGTGAGAGAAACACACAGCACAGTGCGAAACGGAAGGTGAGTAAGAGAGAAGGGACGAGTGGGGAAAAAAACAAACACCCACCAGCCGGAGAACATATCAGTAAACATGGTAGCTCTAGGGAACCACATCCCCAGACACGACATGGTGCCAATCGCCTGAAAAACAGAGAGAAGTGTCAGTTAAAGATCCACGTAAACGTTGGTGTCGTCTGTTTGTTTCCTGCAAACTATTCTCACCGGTGCTGCTCCATTCACCCAGACGATGAGACTCTTCTTATTGACAGGTACTTTCCTATAGACGTAGATACATTCCTCTAAGAAGACCAGCAAAGAAACTGTTGCCATAAAGGTCAAGATGCCGTACAGGATGTAGTCAAAGATACCGAACACTGAAATTAAAAAAGGAAAATAAAAATAAATGTGCTTTCCTGGCTTTCATGTCAGTGTTACCCTGATATGACAACATGAGAAGCTAAGTGCTAAAACTTCACATGTAAACCGAGTTTTACGGTAATATGCACATAAAAAATTGTTAACATGTTTCATTTCAAATTCAAAATGCTGCATAGCCTGCTGTTTACGGGGAAAAGTCCAATTAGGTTTCACTTATTCACCACAAGAGCCCTCTGATGTCAGAGAGATCACTCAAGTCTCCGTATTTCCCAGACGTTCTCAGTGGGCTTAAGAGAAACATGATATTTCATGTTTCCTGAATCATTCTTGCACAAAATTTTAGCCCAGTGAACATCTGGCTTTGCCACCTGAATCTGAATATGCTTGTGCCTGAGTGATTCGGTGTATCCATCTTAATGACCTTGTAGTACCATATCACCCCATTAGAGCACTTCACTCTCACACTGCAGGCTTACTTGTTGTTCCTAGAGTATTTAAAAGTAGAATGGGAGGCAGAGCCTTCAGTTTTCAGGCCCCTCTTCTATGGAACCAGCTTCCAGTTTGGATTCAGGAGACAGACACTATCTCTACTTTTAAGACTAGGCTTAAAACTTTCCTTTTCACTAAAGCATATAGTTAGGGCTGGATCAGGAGACCCTGAATCCTCCCTTTAGTTATGCTGCAATAGGTGCAGGTTGCTGGGGGACTCCCATGATTCATTGAGTATTTCTTCTTCAGTCACCTTTCTCACTCACTATGTGTTAATAGACCTCTCTGAATGGTCACGGCAGATGGCCGCCCCTCCCTGAGCCTGGTTCTGCCGGAGGTTTCTTTCTGTTAAAAGGGAGTTTTTCCTTCCCACTGTCGCCAAAGTGCTTGCTCATAGGGGGTCATATGACCCCCCTACGAGCGACTGTTGTTGCGACTGTTGTGATTTGGCGCTGTATAAACTGAACTGAATTGAATTTGTGGAGGAATTTCTGAGTTTCTATTTTAAATCTATGAGGTTCTGGTTGAAGTGTGAATGTCAGTAGCTGATGTCAGTGTCTATTTAACGTGAGATTTTGCGCATGTAGACAGCAGCAGATCTGCAATTTTCACTGATTTGTCACTAACAGATTGCATTCAATCCCCAGCTTAACCCAAAAATATCACAATCTGACTGACAAACAGACCGACAGGCAATAAGATCACAAGTTCACGGCACACAGTCGCCATAATTCTGATCATGCTGCAATCTCCAACCCCTTCTTTCTGTGGTGTGACTGTAGCATTAGATGGACATTGAGATTACATTCTCAATTGTTAGTTTCAAGCCATATAAAAATCATTATTTTGTATCATACCCACCAGAGTTTTTTGAGGTGAGCAGACTTTGTGATTAAATCATACCATAAAAGCTACCACACGAATACACAGTGTCTTTGTTCTGATTGTAAAAAACTGAGAAGATTTACATTCAAAAACTGTTCTCATGTCCATCTTTTATATACAGCCTAAGGCTAAAATTCTCACACTACACAAGTGTGTTTATTTAGCATCAAGTACAAAATGCAAGCAGTATGCAAATTGACATACAGCCTAACTGCTGGGCTGAGCTAGGATCTAAAGTTTGATCTCCTGCAAAGAGCCACATAACCACCACAGCCTCCACATCTGTACTTTCTGCCTTCCTAAATAAAAGGCACACTGCTTCCTACATTGGTACTGAAAGTTGGTATTGAACATAAATCATGTGGCTGCAGAACTGTCAAATATAAATGTAATTTCAGGGGATACTGGGCTGCTATTTCAGGATATTAAGAAAAGATTGTGGTACCATGTTGCCAGTTTCACATATATAGAGACATTTAGTCATCCTTAAGGTCTCTGTTCTGAAAAAAAACTTTACGTTTAGGAGCCCCCTCCTTGTCTCTGTCATTTAGATCTAATTTCCAAAGTGCTGCAGTGGTGATTGTTCCCTCCATTACAGCCAAAGAATAGAGTCACTCTGCTGGAGTCATATTTGGGTTTGCAGTAACCTTCCTGGCCCTGGACCTGCTTGTCCACAATAGATGTTCATTTTATTCAGACAGGAAAACTCTCTTCAGACACATCTACCTGTTAATGATGAAGCCCTGCAACTTGCAGACACATAATGAGCACACAGACGTGGCCTTTCTACACATTTCAGATGGACAGTACATCTGAAGCGTGCTGCAAGAATGCATGCGCGCATTTATCTGCCCGTCCGCTTGCACGCTTCGCCAGCACACCTCCAAGTAATGGCCGTTGCCACAGTAACCAGGTGACCCACGCTAGCAATTAGAGAGTCCCTAACAAGCTCGGTGCCGGCAAGTGCACACAGATGCGGCGCATACATTATGTAAACTACAGTCCCCGCGAAAGTCTCCGTCACCTGCCTTTGCCAACAGCAGACCTGCTCGTGCCTCTAATTTAATACGTTCTTAACATCGGCAAACCCAACCCCCCCCAATCCATCACGAGGAAGCCACACGACACAGCACATCTGTGCCGTGTCTCCAAACCCGAGGACATTAGGTGGGTATTACAAAAGAAAGTTAGAGGTGGGTGCGTGGGGAGGGGAGGATAGAGGGAGAGATGGAGAAAAAAAAAGGGAGAGAACTTTTAACTAAAAACTCACCAGCTTCATATTTGTGGGTTTTTCTGTCTTTATTTCCTATTCACGGCAGAGAGGAGGAGGAAAAAAAATAAAAACTCCCACCGTGCTTTTATGAATGTGGCGGCACAGCGGTGAGTATGGGCTTTAAACATGATTGGCTTGTTAAAGTAGAAGGGATAGGGGCAGAATATATGTGGCACTGATGGTTGTAAAAGTCCAACTTGCACACCTGGTTTAAAGGCCTTTTCACAGATTTATGAGAACGTGTCAGCTTTTTTTTCTTTTTTTTTTTAACTTGGCCAAAAGAATACATGAGCTATTCTTTCGGTTGCCTTGACACCTCACCTGGTGTAACACTGACCACAGAAAAGTTTCCAAGTACCACTCCCGTTCCCTTCGTTGTTGAAGCAAAATGAGTGTGCAGCGGAAACGCGCTTTTCGGATGCTTTGAAGTGAGAGGAGACAGTAACAAAGTTGCTTACCGCACAGTTTGTTCTGGTGCAGGAACTCCATCTGCAGCTTCTGGCCAGCACGCTGAGCCAAGCGGTACGGGGTGGAGTAGGTTGGATCCCCGGTGGCGCACATAACATCTGCCCCGCTGAACACGAGCGCCATGGTCTGCAGCACATCAGAGGACACCACAGCTGCACACAGCGCCTTCACACATAAAAGAAGATACAAGGACCCGTGATGAGCTTATTTGCGAGTTTCGCTCACATTTTATTTGCCGTTTCAGCGTGTTTGTGAATCAGATTCCCGAGGCTCTTTTTTTAGTGGTCACAAATCTCATTTATGGACGTCCACCTGCCACTTGCCATTTCCTGCTGTGATAGCCTAATAAAAGAATGAAGAAGTGGAGCAGCAGCTCATTGGATTTCTAAGTAGCTTTTTGTAGTTGGATTAATACCTTTAAAAAAAAAGAAGAAAAAAAATCACATCCCAGACAATGAGGCAGTGAAAAAAATCTCTGAAAATGTAAGTATGGCTTCACTTCTCTGTGTAGGAGGAGCAGCGTGGTGTTGCTGCGCACGTGTATGCGCGAATGCCAGGTTGATAGAGGACAAAGAGTCTATAAAGCGGCGTCAGAAAACCACATAAAGTTACGAATTGAGTTCCACCCGCTGATCTCAAAAGAGAAGTTAAAATGCGATCAAACTTTAATACTCCCAGTGGGAATCATTAAAGCTCAAAACCCTGAGTAAAAAAAAAAAAAAGGAATATAGCAAATAAGAAGAGGACAAATGGGCCATATTAAATATAATGAAACTAACAATTTTCACAAAGAGAAATGTGGGAATAAAGACATGAAACACAACGAAGTGAGCTAAAAGTACAAAAGAACAGCAGCAGGCTGCGATGAAGCAAAGGGAGATAGAGTGAATTTCCTGCAGGAAAACAAACCAAGCATGGAAAATATGTTTTATGTGGAAACGGACCAATACAACCATGTAATCTGTGCATGGATAAACAGAGCATGTATTAAACGTTCATGATCAGGCTAAACAAAGACAGTGCAGTGTGCAGACGGGTAATAATTAAAGGAAAATCCTTGACCCCTCTTCTGAGGAGGATCTGATGCCCTGTTCGAGCACCCTCGATGCCCTCCGTTAGAGTGAGGGTCAGTGCGAATCAATACACAGTTGTTCTGGGTGATCACCTCGATCCTCTGATGAACCTTTTCCATCCTGTCGGAAATGGTCTTTTTCAGGACTCATCGAGGGGACACATGAGGTCGCCGAATGGTTTGGTAAGTATGAAAATGATGTGAATCACATGTCACGGCTTTCTCAGTCACCAGAATTCAACCCCAGAACTCAACACAGATGGGATATGTTTAACTGATGAGCTTCCCATCACTATCAAAAAGCCAAATAACGAGTATACTTTGGAAGAAAGGTGTTTCATTACTCCAGCAAAGCAAGAGAGACCTGAAGAATCAGTGCCAAGGCAGACTGAAGCTGTTCCGGTGGCACACAGTAAGACTTAGTTATTTCATGAATTTTATACATTTGTACGCCTCCACCAGTCACTATGAAACTTCAACAACAAGCAGGGTTCTCCAACTATGAGTCACAAAGCTACTGCAGAGGAAAACTACGAGCCAAGTTAAATGATGGATGGACGACTAAAGAAGAGTTTACTGATGCCAACATTCAGACACTTATTCATCCATAATTCATCTTGTATACTGTCCCAGCGTACCATTAATGACTGATAAACTGTGGGGTGTGTGGCATAAAAACAAAAGAGAAAAAACGTGAAATTCTATTTATTTGTTTCTAGTCAACAGACAGACGTAGAAAGAAAAAGAAATGAAATGCAGTGTCTTAGTTCAGCCACAAAGTTTTTAGTTCCTCCCCTTTTAAAGCCCGTCTCTTCTTTAAGCCGACCTTTTTCTAATTGGCTAAATAAAAGTCCTCCTAGCAGTTATTATAAATGTTAATCTGGCCAGTGCACATGTTAATGCCACTTAACTACTAGCAGTTAGCTCGTAGCCACCTTAGCTGCCACATTAATCAAAATATGTTACGAAGTCACCAGAAGTGCAGCACAACAGACAACCTAACCATATTATGTCATCTGGATTTTGTTTTTTGTTTTTTTACACTACCTATGAGACGAGTTTAAAACTCTGCTAAACCATTCCTGACACAACCACGAATTTGTGTCTCACTGGACAACCTTTCATTAGCTAAGACAATGTGTAAACCACTTCACTATACACAACTCAAAAACAATGTTGTCACTGATGTCATTGTTCTTTTCTTTATAAAATAAAATGCATACTAACATAACATAACATCATTATATCAAAGACATATTTGTACTTTGATGCAGACAAACTGGCCCGGACACTCGTGTAATACCTCAAGTTGGGATGAGTGAGTCAGTGCAGCATCCAGTCTGCCCCGGTCAAGCATGAGAAGCAGTCGCACCGCTGCCCAGATATTGTATTTTTCGTATATAGACCATGGCCGTGACTTCTTGTCAACCATGTTGAAGGACAGGCAGTGAATGAACAAAAGAGTAAATGCAACGATAGCTGGAGGCTTTTGACAAGCGACCATTCGAGAGAATATTATTAGGGGAACCAGCCAGCTGGGCTTCTTTTCTCTGCTTATGCTTCCTTGGACATAGCTTGTGATCTCCGCTCCCCCAGTCCACCAGTACAAGATTAGGCCAGGGATCAGTGGCTTGGTTGCTCCAGCAAGCCAAAACAACGTAGCCTTTCCAACAGATAATAATGACGGCTGATTGTTGAATGCTTTGGATACTGTAGCGGTCTAGTGATGGAGGACATCAACACAGGCGGTTTCGAGAGATTAACTATAGTCTGACAGAAAAACAAAAGCAGCCCCGCTTAGGATTCTGTTACTCACCATTGCAAAACAATACACACCTTTTAAGGTAACTTATTAACATATTGCAAAGTATCTAAAAGCCACTAAGAGGTTAAGCAGAAGGAGGCAGTTAAGACTAATTCCTGTGAGTTTCACTTTTTCTTCCCATCTCCTTCTGTGAAGCCTTAACCTTCATTTAAATACAGCCTCAATGTTCTTTAGACCCTGCTGACATTAAACTAAATGCGGTGGTAAGGTAATGCCGCACTGGTTTCACGTAAGCTGGGAAAGTAAATAAGCACATTTCATCTATACACTCTTCTTTACATTCCACCTTTAACAGCTCCTATAAAATGAAGGGGAAAAAAACATACTTATAGAGCGAGTGTGGTGTCTGGCCATGCAGACACTTTGTTAGAACCATTAACCTGTTTCACAAAGTGATCCTGCTAAGATAAGCAAGATAAAAGAGCCTGAAGAATACAGTCTGAGCAGGGAAAATATTTTCTGTCTATTTCAATCTGTCCAGTCAATTGATGTGACACCGTGCACGATGACCCGCAACAAAGGGGATCAACGGAGGAGTCGAGTGGCAAATAGCGGAATTTCAACGAACAACCTTTCCTTTCACTGGGCTTTGAGCCGAGTCAGTAGGCAGCATCGATCCGCCACAAACAAGCAATATCCATCTGAAAGTGAGGCACGCCGAAGCTTGTGCATATACGCGCACAAACAAAAGTACCTGTCGATATAACCTGGCCACCCACACAAAGGCCCTGCACTGAGATAAAGATGTTCAAATATGCGTGTTCCCAGAGCTCTGCACAGCCGTATCCAAAATATATATATATATATTTTTTTTTTTCATTGGTAGCAAAATAACCAAAAATTAATTGTGAAGAAAGTCAAAAATATATATAATTACTTTAGCACGAACACACACACACGCACCTCTCTTTGTCTTTTTCTCACTCACGGAAGATGAGGTCAGATTATGGCAAAATAGTCCCTTGCAACTTGGCCTTATTCTGTATCGTCTCTGGAAATGACCTTCCGTGTCATAGCAATTACCGCGGCCACAAGAGGGTTTGTGTGCGTGTGTGCGAGGGTGTGTAATGATATAAGCAGCTCCTTTGACACCGCACTCTCTAGGTCATGTGGTCTGCAGAGAGTTAGTGGAGGTCACTGGGATATGAGCTTCTAATGGAGGGGAAATGGGACTAAGAAAGAGAGGGAGAGTGCGCATTAAATGAAGGTGGAAAAAAAATAACGGGTTGCAAACAAAAAGAATCCCATCCCAACAAACACACACACTGCTGAGATTATGTAAGGGAACATATTGACGCAGTCGCCTATAAATCCCTACCTTTATTTTTTTTTTTTAAACTTCATTACCTGAAATGACACTTTAAACGGTGATTTGCTGCATGCACTGAGTAAATCTCGTGACCCCTGAGCCCCATAAAACCTGTTGAAATGCCATCGCATGATTTCAAAAAAACTGCTTGAATGTCAACAAGGAAGCTGCTAGTATTATTGTCTTTGTCCCAAGAGGAGTCCCAAAGGAAAAAGGTTTTATATAGCTTTTATTATTTCATATTCGCGCTTGTGTTACAGTAAGTAAATGTGACACAGAAGTGGAACAGCGTGTCCGATGAGATTAGACTCGGTGTCCTTGTTTATGTTAAAAATACTGGGGTTTTTTTTTGGTCTCTTTCTTTTTTAAACACATCGTTTGTGATTCATTAGTTTGTGTGGAGATGTATAGAGTTGTTTTGAAGACTTTGTGTTTTAGCGCACTTTGGCTCACATTTTTATTTTTTTACATCTGTACGTCACCACAGTGGATTTTAAGTCAAACAATTAACATGTGATTGATGTGCAGGCTTTCAGTTTTAATTTAAGTGATTTAACAAAACCCATTTTATAAGTAGCCAAAAATAACTGGACACATCAGCATCATTTTCAATATAAGGCTTATTTTTAATGCTCGAATAAAAGTCCTTTCGCAGTATATAAAGTCTAGAATTGTGACAATGTCCACATACTTATACTGTTTGTGTGGTATGCTATATGTGCCTCCATGACATGGCAAGTCTGTTAAGGCCACTTCCATCCCTTCCCTGTCTTTATCCCTCATGCACACAC
>VURO01048651.1:21635-39789 GCA_015108175.1 Pelvicachromis taeniatus
CTGCTGCCTTTGTTATGTAGATAAGGGTTAGGGTTATCCTGAGCCACTTGGAGTGGTTAGTTTCAGTTCACAGGTGACTGAGGATATTAGCTAAAAGCCTCCCAGCCATTTGGCTGTCCGGCGGGTTTTATAGGTAGGTGGCTGCTCTCTGGGACTGCTAGTGCTTAGGCCTTAGAAAGACTTAGAAATATCTTAGTTCATTTATAACAACTTCCACATCTTTTACTGATGAGCTGTATTTAAATAATTACTCTGTAATAACTAATAATGGTTAAAACTGCTTTGCTATTAATGAACGAGTTAATGGCAAATATACCTAACATAGGGTGTGTCCATTAATTTGCATTAGTTGTTAACAGCACCAACATAAAAATGCTGAAAATCTTACAATGTTTTCCATCATATTTCCCAGAAAATACTAAAAGAATATTTGAGTCACAGCCCAAGGAAAAAAAAATTCTCTGATTTTTTTTTAATGTTATTTCATCAATCAACTGCTTGAATATAATAACCCAAGGATCCAGCCTCACAGATGAGGCTTTAAAGCCTCATCTGTGAGGCTTTTAAAGCTACCAAATTAAGCCTGTTGATGGGCAGCTTTCTTTGGCACAAAACTGTGAGTCTGAATAACATGTACATTATGTTTATTATCAGCACACCTCCATCCAGCATGTGTGTGTCTGCACAAAAAGCAAAGCAGCATACCTGTGTCCCTTACCTGCACATTTCTTACAGATGACCACACCCAGATTGACCGACGCCCACTCCGGCTGCGGCGCACGGCAGTCGGCGCACCTTCTATTGGCCTCGTTGAACCAGATCTTCTCTGCCACTTCATAGTCGTAGAGTGTCTCGGCAATCGATTCTTTCACCGCTTCAATCCACTCCTGCTTCTCCCGTTCTGACTCGGCCGTGAAGCTGCAACAATTGATTTTTTTTTTTTTGCCCCCACCCCAACACATACCTCACTGTTATTGATTTGATTTGAGAGAGCAATTAAACAGCACAGTATCACTTGGCAGGGGTTACGGGGGTGTGCAGTATTTGGAGTAGTTTTGGAGGGGAACGGGGGTGCTAAGTGTGTATGCCTACGTGTGATTGCAATAGATTTGGTGAAATTGATAGGGGGGAGGGAAGGGGGCAGGTAAATCAATATGTCTCACCATGCGCCTCTAAAATCTATAAAGTTCTAATGCAGGAGTGTTTTTTTTCCCCTTTCTTTCAGGATATTATTTCTACATTAGACCCAGAAAAGTTAAGAAGTGCTGATGGGGAAAAAAAAGGATAAACATAACCCATTTATAGCTTCAATATATATATTTTTGAAAAAAATCACATTTAACACTGTTGCCGCAGCACGAGTTGGAGCAAGAGCTCTGTAAATCTGAAAAAGGCTAGGCAAAGGAGTGAGATGAGCTTGGCAATACAGATGGTGCTCCTTCTGTTGACATGGGTGCAGTAAGTGAAATTACTGCCACATGATGGCAATTTGTTAGTTTTAGCCAAGCGCATTAAGAATATTTGGGAGAATAGATCATTAACAGTCACTTAGGTTGACATGCACTATAATAACCCGGCTACAATGATGAGATTAATGAGATTTCTCCAACTATTGGTCTTATTTCAGAGGGATTGCTCATACTCAAAAAGCCTTATATACAAGCACTGCATGTCATTTGCAAATATTTCAATGTACTCATGTTGAACTGATTAGTTTTCCAAACTAAATAGATCTTTTTTGGGTGCACAATCACACACAAACACAAACACACACACACATACACACACACACACACACAAAGTAGACTGACAGTATAAGTGTGCTACTACCTAACAAGCCCTCATGCAGATATCTTGCAGGGACAGAAAGCAGAGGCTTCCAGTGAAGAAGACATTGTTTCTTCTTCTTGAAGAAGAAGCTGTTGAAAGTAGTGCCTATCTCAGTATTATCTAAATGTATTCCAAATGTGCGTAACAAGCAACCTGTGTGCACGCATAAGCTGAAGCAAGAGCAAGCGAGAGACAAAGAGAGAGGCAGGGAGAATGACAGATAGACAGAGATATAAAACTGAAGGGAAGGAGAGATGGCGAGTACCCTAGCTTGACTGAAAGAAGCACTTAGACAAAAGAAATGGGACCAGCGGTCTCCATGGTAACCTGGCAACCAGTGTAAAGTAAGACTGAAGATGTTGAGTCAGAGGGGTGTGGGTGAGGGTGGGGGAGTGTTGAGGTGAGGGTAGCCAGGAGCAGAGGATGTGCACCAGGCCAGTCTCGCCCAAGTAACCCAGGCGAGATCGATAGGTTGATTGACCCACTGGTATCTGCCCGGGGCCCATCAAAAGAGATGACTGCTCACACCGTCTGCTCAACTGCAACATGGCCCATGAAAAACCACAAAGGGACCGAGTGTAGGCGGGAGATGGCACAGGAGTGTGTGAAGGTGTCAGAGTTTTTTCACATATGAAGTGAAGACTGGGTCAAAAATAAGGCCACAAAACAGAGTGCAGCTTTAAGGACAACAGACATTAAAAGGAAGGAAGATAAAATAATTATGAATGGAAATTTGAATCATACACCTAGTGTTATGTTAATGAAGACCTCCAAAAATGGAAGAGGCTGAGAGGTTACACTGATTTACAAGCTAATGGTAAATCATTTCTCGCATCTGCGCTGTAAGTAGGAAATTTTACAAACAATCTTGTATACTGATGAAATCTGTCAATTACCCTTACCAGCAACAGCTACAACCTTATATCCTCTGGCGCTCTGCGACCACAAACTACAACTACAGAGCTATTTCATGCTGCTTCCATGTAATTATCTGGCCATTTAGAAAAGCTGAAAGTCATTTAATCGAGGGGCTTAAATCGTACCCTTGGGCAGTAATAATAGCAAGTAGCTACTAAATACTTGCTATTATTATTGCAGAAGTGCTTTTCACACAGTCAAGCATGGCTACATTCAGTGCTCTACTCAAATAAGGCTCAAAAGTTGAGTGTGGAACAAAGGTTATCATGGTAAACTAAAACTAAACTAAAAAAAAAACTAGGTGTGCAAAACCTAACCCTTACAATAAATAAAGACTACATTCCTGAGAAAGATGAACAAACAATACCGGTAAAACCAACTCTCCTAGCAACGCTAATGCTAGCTAGCTAGCCAATTAACAATGTTTTGTCTTTTTTGTCTATCATTCAAGACCAGGGGGAGACACAAATCTCTTTGGAGTTGCGACAGGAAGGTCATCCTGCGGGATGACGCATGTAAGAGTCTGTCAAACCAAAGATGTGGCACAACCACTGTAGCGACCCCTGTGGGAATAAATAGTGTAGAACACTAGCAAGTCGTGAAAATTCTGCACAGGTGGCTGTTCAGCTGTATAAAAGACAGACATAGCCCTTGTGATGTTGTTGACCGGTTTCTGGATTCAAATAATATTTTAAAGCATAGCATTTTGTCTGCAGCCATGTTGGTTATTTGGAGTCATAAGTTACCATATATGGATGAGAAATTGGATTTCTAATTTATCAGCTAAGACTACTAAAGTTGGTCCATAAGCTGAATCCATACACTGTAAGGATGGGATGCTCAGCTATATGGAGAACAGAACTGGGCCATAAATCCTAAATCCTAATCTTTGAATTCTGGTGCTTTCCGTCCAGTTGTCATGAAAGTATTGAGGTTGTCACAAAAAAAAAGAAAAGAAAAAAAAATCACTATCCTAAAGAGGGAATACATACAATCTTTTAGTATTTACACATGAACACAAAACCGATAACACAAAAGGTCAAAGTGATCGGCATGCTGATTCTATTCTAGAAAACATGTATAGGTAGAAATTCAGGCTACAACACGATATCTCCACTCTTTAAAGTTGTAGACCAGGGATGGGGGAACTCCATTCCTCAAGGGTCGGTGTCCTGCAGGTTTTAGATGTGTCCTTGATCCAGCACACCTGATTTTAATGGCTAAACATATTTTGAAGTTCTCCAGAGGCCTGGTAATGACAGATAGACAGACAACCATTTGCCTCAGGTGTGTTGACCCAGAGTGATAACTAAAACCGGCCCTTGAGGCCTGGAGTTCCCCAACCCAGTTGTAGACCGTTCCATGATTTTCCTCCTCTCCCTGCATGAAGTGAAAGAAAAAGGCATGTTTGATGTTTTTCTTCTTTATATCCAACCATCCTACAGATAACTAAAGAAGCTTTATATTATAATTCATTTTGTAATGCGATTTCCACAATCAACAGTAGGTGGTATTATTGCAAAGATGAAGCATTTTAGAACCGAAGCAAATCAGCCACAAAGTGATAGACCACGTAAAGCTGCTGAGTAGTCAGGCATGTAATGTGTAAATTTACCAAGACTCTGCTGACTCAATAACTAAGTCAGAAAAACCTCCTCTAGCATTAACATCAGCACAGAAACTGTGTGTCAGGAGCTTCATGCCATCATAGGTGGCCCAGTACTTTTGGTCTGGTCAGCAAGGGTACAAAAACAACAATGCCACTCATCAAAACTAAAGCACAGACTTCTTTGACAGTATGTACCCTACAGCAAACTATATTATGTGACATTTTAATATCATTAAAATCCTCTTGAAAGACACTAGCAACACACGCATGGTACAGAGGCCCAGTTCAGTGACTCCAGTTCAAAGATGTGAAACTTTGCAGACACCAATCAGCAAAAGCTCCTATGTCAGGACCTCTGACAATTAAAGTGGCTATGCCTCTACTTCCAATATCCAAATGGATAACTTCATAGAAATTGTTATTATGAAAACTAAACTATTTTTTGCAACAGGTTATAAATGTAATTTTGAATGCTGCAAAGTTGTACACTGCAGTTAATCATGGGATTAACTTGCTTTTGGAGTCAAGCTCAAGCAGCTATAGGTTCTGCAGTTTTAGTCACTTCAAGGCTGACATTATTTCCACCCCTGGAAGTGAATCCTGAAGATGAGTCCATGGAAGTATTAAAGATTTTTTTTTTATAGAAATTTACTATTTAATTACTATGTTGGGGGAAAATGGTTGATAAAATTGGTGTAAATACAGTACTCGTGTGCCATCTTCTTTTCAGATGAAGATAAATGCCACTCACGTCTGTCGATTAAATCTAAGCTAAGAGACAGTTAACTAAGAAATGGGGAAAACAATTTCTTTGAGCTATAGATAACAAGTTATTTCTTTGTCAGGTACAATGACGTCCTAGAGTCTCCATGTTACTCTGAGCACAATGTGATATTTTTATAATTGGGTTTATAGTCTTTATGGTAAGTTAAGCAGCTCATTTAGCTCCATATTTCATCTGAAATATAGAGTGAACAAGAACAAAAGTCAAGCAATTCCATTAAATAAGACCCTCTAACATTAAGTTTCAAATGCCCTACATGGCCTTCATGGTCCGCTCTCTGAAGTCAGCTTCAAGATTCTTCATTCACCCAAGGATTTAATTTGACTCCCCACTCATGAAAATGTATTTTACACAAAAAGCCCTATGACTATCAAATTTGGTAATCCAATTTTGAAGTCTAGTGGCTTGACATTCTCAGTTTCTTTGGCTTGTTATATGAGAAATAGTTTTTGTTAAACATAGCACTTCTATATTGAGTAACAGCCAGTTTAAGATGGAGAACCTCAATATGTCTTGAAAAATTCATATGGCCATGACAACTAGTCATTCCCAGAGGTGTTTATTACGGAGAGAGTGACGCGCTTTAAACTGTGGATAATCAATACTGCCCCTATGACCTTGACAAGAAACCAACAAACATCACTGCTAAAAGTTGCCCGTCTTTACAGAGAGAATCCCACAGAGCTTTTATCCTGCAGTCTAAAAATGAATCTAAACACCAGTCAATGACGAAACTAAATAAATTCTGTTATTCCACATGAGTTACTACATCTATCATTATTTCCATCTACAATGTTATTAATGAACAAAATCAATAAGAGATAATGATAAAAAAAAAATATTAAAATTCACCCATCTGTGCCTAATTTGGGGACTTTTGTTTGTTTTTGTTAATTTAACTCAGGAAAATCATAAATCCAGTATCACAAATTAGAGTATTTCCTAAAATGATTCACAAAACAGAAATGGCCAACTCCTTAAAAGTATTTTTATTTGTATCCCAAAGACCTTATTGGACCTTCTGTACCATGAGCTACTGCATCAGTGCAACATGGGCTGTAGCTCTGCTGAGGTGTTACCAAAGCCCAGGTTGCTTTGATAGTGGCCTTCAGCTCATCTGTATCTTTGGCTTCCATGTGTTTCATCTTGACAAAAGATTGTTTTTTGGGGGTTCCTATCAGTTGGTTTGCTAATGAAGCCCAGTAATACAATGAGCAGCAAACCATGTGGTTGTTAGTTCTTGCAAAGGAAGAGGAAACCAATATCTCCATACAGCTTGCTGGAAGATTGAAATATTACCCCAAACCTCCTGGCAGATTCTGTGTTAGCTTTGGACATGATGAGACACAGTAGACCAACCATCAATAAGACCAGCAGATGACACAGTACCCCAGATCATGTGTAGAAACTTCACAGTGGACATCAAAAATCTTGGATTCTGTGCCTCTCAGGTTCTAGAACCTTGGCTTCAAAATTAAATCCAAAATTTACCTTCTTCTGAAAAGAGGACTGCCAACTGAGTAAGAGTCCAGTTCTTTTTCCCTTTAGCCCAGATAAGACATAGATTTAGTCGCTGGTACATGAGTGGCTTGGCATTAGCAACGCAACAGCTGGAGCTCCTTTCCAGAAGACTTTCCAAGACTGTGCGTGTTGGTGCTTGATGCACTGAAACCACCCTCAGTCCCTCTATGGAAAGCTTGACAATCCTCTCAAGACTACAGTCATCCCTGTTACTTGTAAATATTTCCTTTCTAGTCAACTTTCCATTAATATACTTCAGTAGAGAACTCTGAACAGCCAGCCTTTTTAGCAGTGACCTCCTATGGCTATCCTCCTTGTGGAGGGTGTTAAATTACCACGATCTGGACACCTGTTGAATCAGCAGTTTCCCATGATTGTGGTTGTGAGTACTTAACTAGACTGAGAGATGCACTGTATTTACGCTGTGTGAAAAGTAATTTGCTCCAACTTGATAATAATAATTTGAGATAGTGGATTTCTTCTTTTCATGACTCGCAAATCCGTATTTATCAAAAAGAAAACATAAAAGACTTGAATTTTTGCACATTAGATCTAAATATTTGAGATCTATCCATTTCAATTAAACTATGAAAAAATACATTTTTAAAGATGTTCTTGTCTTTTGTTGTTTTCATTTTTTTTTTTTAAATGAACTAGTAGAAGTGTGTGCATGGCACAGGCTGTTGAGTTTCACTCTGGAGCTGTGTGTGAGCACACATGCTGAAAACATGAAGTGGCCTTCAGTGGACACTGTAATCATTCCTCCCATTGCAAACACAAAAAGACCTTCTCAACAGCATAACACTGAAAAGTGATGGCAGACAAAATCCACAGTTAAAAAGAAATAAGGTGCAAATACAAACGCCGAAGCCCGGCAGTTTTCACAGACAGGTGCAAACAGTAACACGGCAGAATGGACATGGGAACGGTGATATTAGAAGTGACTAGAGAAACATCACCACCATTTTAAGGGTCATTTTCCAAATTATGAACACTTACCACTGGTGATTTCCAGCACTGATTTCTTAATGGCTTTAGATAGAGCTGTTTTTATTTTTAAGCATCCACCTCAAGACTGCCTTCAGACCATTTGATACAATGGAGATGAAAGGAATCAGTGGGCAAAAAATTCCATTTGAAAAACTTTACAGTAATGAGTCCTTCAAAAACCAAAGGTTTTGGCACTCAGAACAGTCCAAAGACCAGGCCGCTGAGAGTTTTCATTACCAAATAGTTTCTGTCCAAGGTAGAAAAATTGTGAAACTGTCCAAAGACCTCAATAAACACCAGACAACCAAAAAACAAAGCAGACAAACATGGATTTTCTCCAATATGCCCTTGAGCTAGGCATTTATCTGCAGCTTTACTGTAGCACAAGTGTTTTCTGATCACGAGCCCAAAGTTTTTCTCTCTCCCCAAAGTTGAACGTCTTTGCCTGCCGACGTCTCCTCTCCTCTGTGCCTCATTGTCATTCTCTCTACTCATAAAAGTTTGCTATTGTATCCAACACAACGGACCGTCCACTTAACGGCAGCAAAAACAATAGAAAAGCCAAAGTGAGTCTCCACAGCTTAAAGTGATTAGATGAATTTCTCACTAATCCCCACCTTGAGCAGGTAGGAGAACGCTCCCAGGGCTGCCAATCGATTTGATACACACCCTCACACACAGATACACACACACTCTCACCTTTTCTAAAATCACCTCATCAAAACTATTCGGGGGGACTTGAGCTCATTTCACTATTTTGTTGGTTTTTTGGGGGTTTTTGTTCCTTACAAAATGGCAATTACATCCAGTGTATTAACGAAGGTGCCAAACGATGGGACCATTAGGGGAGCTGACACAAACAGATCGATCGGATATACAACAGACACGTGGAGGAATGAGAGCAAAAATAAAAATCTTTACGCCAGGCAACGAGCAACAAAAAAAAAGAAGAAAAAAAAAGGAAGGGCTGAAAAGAGAAAACGGTGCAAAAGCGCACGCAAACAAACGAGCCGTGCTTTGTCCAGGCAGCTGTGACGGTTGTATTCTAAATGGGCCATTACAGCACAAACAAGCAGCACGCTCATTGATCGTAGGCCCACAGGACTCGAGTCACCTGAAAGGCTTTGTGCCCTACAGAGGCTGAGATACCTGCACAAAGCTCCCAGGGGAGACTTCATAAAAAAGCATCGTGATCGCGTACGCCCCGCTATGATCAATATGTTTATAAGTTGTGAAGGTGGATGCGGTGATTTACAAGACGCAGAGATTTGACAGAGGTGCTGCTAAATGTAGTAAAAGCAAACTTATGAAGAGTTTCTCTTTTGTCTCATTAGAGCTCAGGCTTAACTTTGTGACACGGCTGCTCATTAGTTACACCCCAAAGGAAAACATCTATGGTAATACAAAGGGTAAAAAGCGCATACATTTGTATTAAATGACTGACAATGAAAATAAGTTTGGTTCAGTTGCTTTGACTGAGCTCCTGTTTAAGAAACTTTTTTGTTGTTGTTGTTCAGATATGTAACTATTAAGGTCACGTTCACATCTGCGGTTCTGCTCAGCTGGTCCAGAAATTAAATATTAAATTGCTGTCTCGCTATTCAGATCTGCCACAAACCACGAGGAGTAAAGATGGAGCCTTGCAGACGGACAGGAAACTCGCTGATTGGGTGGGTTTAATGATGAAATCCTGCATCATGATTGCAGGGCAAAAAAAAGTGGTGCAAGTTGTTGTTTTGTCCAGGTTTCATACCAGAGCAATTTGTTTCACTCTCAATTCATCTGCCATGAATTAACTGTTTGGTCTGCAAAATATCCAGCAATGACAAAAAATGTCCATCAATGTTTCCTTCAAAGCAAGGTAAGGTTTTCAAATTGCTTCTCTTGTCTGTTGAAAGACTTGAAATATTCAACATCTACTACAGAAACCAAGATGATACTGAATTATATATTTCATCGAGTCCTTGCAGATGAATTTGTTTATGACAAAACTGATCATTTCAGCTCTAAATGTCTCTGCTTTTTTCACAATTGTGCACATTTATATAAAAAGACCACAAAAAATAACAACTAATGATCAGTATTATTAGTCAGAACAAGAATTGCCTCTCTTATACCATGTGTAACAGGTAAATCATGCTACCATTTTTATTATTATCTCTCAAAGAACAAAATCCATGATGCTTTTACCAGTGGAAAACCCTTTGCTTTTACAGCAATCTCCATAGGTTCTTGGACGATGGCACTGTTTTATGTGATGGTGGCGGATGATTTTAAATCAAACAGTCATGAAAGTGATAAAAGTCAGACTTTCAGCTTTAATTCAAGGGGCTTAATCACGTACTGTATTAACTGTTTAGGAATTACAGTCATTTTTATCCATTAGGAGAGCCTTAAAAGTAACTGGAGAACTGACCAGCATTAGTTTGATGGCCAGGTGAGCACTGTTTTATGAAAAATTAAGAATAAGTTGCAAGTATTGAACTTGCATTTGGCAGCTAGAACTCTCAATATGAGGTACCAAGAGATGTTAGTGCAAGAGAGAGAGACCATCATTACACAGAAACAAAAACAACATAAATCTACCAGGACGACAGCAAAAATGGCCAAAATTAACTGCAACAATGTTCACAAGAATAAATGCACCGACCAGCAAGTAACCAAGTCAAAAACACTCTCAAGGAGGTAGGTATATCATCATCAAGGTCTACAATTAAGAGATACTTTCATGAGTGGAAATAGAGAGGGTGTACAACAAGGTGTAAACCACTGGTTACACTCAAGAACACGGGGGACAGATTAGAGACTGCCAGAAAACATCTACACGGGTCTCTAGTGTTTAATGACGATGTGACTGCTGGCAGAAGAAGCAGGATGAACTGTGAAGTGTACAGGGCTATACTGTCTGCTTAGATTCAGACAAATGCTATACAACTGACTGGGTAATGAACCAAAGCATACTGCATGAGCTTCACCAGCCAACTGGATATTTTTCAATGGCCAAGTCAGTCATCTGATCTCAACCAAAGAGGGCAGCTCATCAGTTATTAAATACAAAGCTGAATGCAGAGACCCACAAACAAGCAGCAACTGAAGGGCCTGGTCTAACCAGAACCTACAGGGACAAGAGAGTAACTGTACAGCCAGATGACTCTCCCACCACAGTTACTTCTACCACAGGTACTATCTGCACATAAGCACCTTATAAACATATTCATTGCCTCCTTGTGCGTGCACACAGTATACATGTGCATGATCTGTTCTAGAAAAGATATCTGTGAAACTCCACAATACTTAATACAAAAACAAAAACATATATAGAAACTAAACTGCTGAACACAATGAGCTTAGAATAGCTAATTAACATCATGATGTTATAATTAAGTGAACAACTGAAACTTGCACAAGTTGAATTGTGCGCACTAATTCAAATACCTGTCTTTGAGGTTGATGAACTGCAGTTGTTTTCTTTATGCACCACTGCTGATGTACGTAGCGGGGATGGGAGGGGTCCTCCCCTCAATTTTCAGCAGTTTTCTTGCCTGTGGCATCCACACCTCTATATGAAGATGAAGCATGGTTGTGTTTTTGAAATTTATGTCATTGACTTGGTACTTAAGCCAAGACTGCAAATGCATCTAATAAGTCAAGGTTTTAGCCAGGAACTTGCTGAGACCTTACAAAAGAGGCGTCTTCAATCACTGCAATATAGCAGAGATGCAGTTAATGCGCGGCTGTTATTGTGTAGTTTGACTGCATTTTTTTTGGAGGCTCTGTTGCAACAGAGTTAGTAGGACAGCACACTTGTGTTTTTAATCATTTTCACTAACAAAATAACATTTCTCATTTCATTCAGCTCCCTTCATCAGCACATTTGACTGTATCAGCTTAATTGGACTCTTGTTTTTAAGAGATAACGAGCAAGGGAAAGTTTTCTTTTTGCACATTTCACAAAAATGAAGGGTGGAAATGAAGGGAGGTGTTAGGCAGGTAGTATGTACAAAAAGAAAAAAAAACCAGTAAGAAAATCAAATTCTTCCAAACAGCTACATCTTATTAATACCGGTGAATAAATTCTCCGCCTCTCCTCTGTTACAAGAAAGACAGAGGCCACTCTGATGGAACTGTGTGAATATTATTTGACTGAAAGTTCCTTAAACTCTTATCATACTGTGTGACTGTTAATACCCTCAATATATGAGAGGAGCTTAACTAAAACCCCTGTCCTCACCCTTTACTGTAGCTGTAAAGTCGGATGGTTTGTGAGATATGACTTCTGAGATTAAAATAAGGTGTAACAAGAGACTTATTGTATGGACATTTCCTAAACTATGTGGCTAGAATTAGAAGGTGATCCTGCAGGATTTGTTTGTAAGAGGACTGGAAATCATGTCTTGACATCCCACTGCCTCCTACGGTAAGATTTAAACAAATGTGGAGGTGTACAATGTCAACCTGGCTAAAAGAGAGTCTGTATCGAAGGCGAGGTGCCATCATTTCCAACAGTCATCTTTGAGAAGATGAAAAAGAAATAAGAAGCAGAGTATGTGTTAAGGTAAGAGCTGAAAGATCAAACGGATAGAGTGCACTTTTCTCTCACACACATAAAAAGACAAATCAAATATCACGTGCAGCCGAGCATGAATAGCTTTTTGTTGCTGGAAAAAGCGTGCAGAAACATAGGTGCCACTGCATGCCAAGCTACATGCCGTACACATGCTGGTGAGGCAGCCATGCACAAACACAAATGAAGAGTAGACACACCAGAAGTTTTTGAAGGGCGTGTTGATTTCAAAGCCCCTGCGGTCCACGTCTCTGATGTTGGCAGCGGTCAGTTCCACTTCAGCAACAGCCAGCCCCGCTTTATAATCCTGAAAATCACAAACACAAAGATAGAAAAAATAAGAACAGATTGTTCACATTTTCTCAGCAAAAAATATGGAAAGGAATTATTTATCCTCTTCTTACATTACAGGATTGACTGTTTACCTGACTGTTAAATATGGAGCTAAATCCACAAGATCGTTAGCCTAGCTTAGCATTAAGGAACCAAGAACCAAAGAGAAACAACTGGACACACACTCTTATTATTTCTACTTTTTGTTTTATTTTCACCTGCATCTCTGCAACAAAGCAAACAAGCATGACCAAACTATTCATTACTCAGAATATACAAAACCTTTTAAAATTTTAACAAAGAGGCTAGCTGTTACTAAGCTAATACTATATGACATTTGCTCTAACGCTATGTTTGGAGAGTACACATTTAAGTACCTTGACTCTTCTCAGCTTAGTCTTGACAAGGATGCAAAAAGGTAATTTAATAAATTAAAATTCACTGAACTGCACTTTGAATTGTTTGTTGTTATTTATTCTGGCTCATTACACAAGCTAATAATCTCAAGGTTATTCCTACAAAGAAGAAGAGGTTTGGGGCTTTTCTGTGTGTGTTTTGCATGTTCAACCCATGTCTGTGGAGTCTCTCCAGGTACTCCAGCTTCCTCCCATAGTCCAAAGACTTACATTCAGTTAGATTAACTAGTGCTTATAAATTGGCCATAAGTGTGAATGTGAGCATGAATTGTTGTCTGTGTTATCCCTGCGACAGCCTGTTCAGTGTGTATCCTGTCTCTCGGCCCCCTGTGACCTTCAATTAGATAAGTGGAAGAGGATGGATACATGAATGGATGGATGGATGGATGGATGGATGGATGGATGGATGGATGACACTAGGTACTATAAATGCTGCTACTGAAAGACTGGAAATAGCTAATATCGGCTTGCTGCCAAATCGGTCAGACTCTACAAATGTTGTGTTTATTTGCCTCTTAAAGGCTCGTTTTTAATCCATGAAACAATCTTCTCAGTAGAGTAATAACCATCAAAACTGATTGTGAAGTGTTTGACTAACATCGCATTCTGAATTGTACTGAAACAAACTGCGAAACTGTTTTTGTTTTTTCACACTAAAAGAGTGTTACATCGTTATTTCCCCTACTTTTAAAGCACAGGCATATGCTTCAAGTTGAAAATGAATACAGAAAATATTAAAAACAATGTTCCCCAAGGAGCCCAGCAAATATTTGGCTTCACACACTGGACAGTATTTTCAAGCCCCTTATGGCCAAATTACAGACCCTGCTTAATAAGGTGGGATCAACAGGTCAGCTCATTAAAGTCGCAACCTGTTACTCAAATGAGGCTTGAATGTCAAGCACATTCACAGCTGTATATATGGTATACACATACACACACACATAGGAACTGGATATAATGTTAGACTTGTAAGAGGGACCTACTGAACTGTCATTGGCTTTCTTCCTCTCCTCACCAGTGACGCACAAACTGACTCTGTATGTCATCTGCGTGCATGTGTGCTGCAGAGATACACAGGGATGTGTGTGTGTGTGTGTGTGAGAAAGACACATAGAAAGCAATAGAAAACAGAAAGAGATAGTATACCTGCGCATAACAGCAGAGCTCTGTTAAAGCCAAAAGTTTCATCTCGGGAATCCAAACCAACCCGAGCTTTCAGCTTCAATGTTTTCTGAGGCACATTTCAGAAAATAGGAGTTATGTGCAGAGGCACAGTTTTCACAAGTTCCACTGTAACTCTGCATGCCCCTCCCTTCTCCCACTTTACCTTCGACACTCACAGCAGTTTAGACCATTTTCTATAGCCTAGAGCTCCAAGCCAGAAAGAGACAGAAAAACAGACGGGGAGACGGAAGAAGTGCACCTCCTCCCACACATATAAGCAAAACATCAAAACATAGCCGAAAACAGAGGGGTTCCAACTTTACAGTAAAGAAAAATACACACTCAAAAGCATCGCTGATGCACTGAGACAAAGCCAAAAAAAAAACGTGACTCAAAAAGATGAGGGTGACAAAGAGCGCGAGAAGACAGAGGAAGGGAGAGACCAGGGAGAACGTGTATGTGAGGGGAGGTCGTGATAATCCTCACTGAGAGTGGGTGAGACAGGCGAGGGGTCAGCTGATGCAGTTGACAGACAAAAGTGAGTGTGCGTGTGTGTGTGTGTGTTTAAAAAGCCAGAATAAAACACCATCTGCATCAATACTCCAACAGTGAATTACAAATACTGCTTCAGTATGGAGCACTAAACGCTGCCACGCTGTGCCAGCCATAAATCGTGTGTGTTTTCTGCGCTAACTGTTCTTCACCAGCGAAAACAATTTACACTAATTACGCCAAACAAAGGAGGAAATGAATCGACGCCATCGACGCTGATTAGGCGCTTTTTTGGAAACGCACGACCTAGCGGTGAGAAGAAGCGCGCACGTGTCTGTGTGTGTTTGTGTGTGTGTGTCTGTGAAGGAGAAGAGCGCTGCCATATCTCTTGCTAAATAATTAGCAACCACCTTCTCAGAGCAGCCAGACTTTGCAGATTGCAATGCAAGATGGAAGTTTACTTAAATATTTTTTCATGCTGCAGCTTTTCCAGCCTGATCTTTTTGCTATTGTGTGGGCTGGTTCAATTGAGGCTAATGTTGTCAAAATCTTCATTTGGCCGTCGTTAGCCCCAATTAGACCACTTCAAACAAATTTAGAGGACTGTAGTGAAAAGCGCGAACAATTATTCTCCCGTCCTACAGCTCCGCACAAAGATACCGAGAGTGGACGACGAGACAGCGTCATGTGGAGATCCCATGAAGCGTTTTGAGTAATTAAGACACTCTGATCTCACAAGAGGATGACATAAGCAACGGAGAGAATGAGAGAGAAAATGTTAGAGTGAGGCTCGTATGGCCAGGTCCTAATTGAGCTAAAAGTTTTGATGCGATGGATGCGAGGGCCTCGGGGGCAGCAGAAACTTGCCTCTCTCTCCTATCAATTACAGCCACGTGCAGTTGTTGCTCTTTTAAGTTCAGTGTGTTCAGAGGTTTGAAGACGCATGACGCTGTAATGAGAGCGTGGGGGTTATGGAGTAGAAAAGCAATCTCCTTCATAGCTCGCAGTTGCCGTCCATTCAGATCAGCAGAGGAGCTCGATGTGGCGTAATAAAAGAAAACACACACAAAAAACCCACAGAAGGACAAACGATTTACGTGGACTGCTGAAGAAAGAAAAATGACAGAAGAAGGATGTCTGCATGTGTACGCGTGCATGCAGGCATGAGTGTTCACGCCTGTCTGAATGCATGTGCTGAGAGGGCAAAGCAGTCACCTATACCTAATGACCCTCATCTCACTCAGGCAGCCAATTAGAGAGTTGGGTGTTTGCGGCCGTCCAGCTCTCACCACTCGTTACCTACCCAATATGTGCCGCAGCCTCCTGCCCTCTCCAATTAATTCACCAAGGATGGAGGGATGGAGAGAAGAAGCAAAGGCATTAGAGGAAAAAAAAATAACCCTTTTTACAACTGCTGAGGGGTAGGAGGCATTAATGGCGCTTATAGGGGGAGAGGGAGGGGGAAAGGCCCTAAGGCGAATGTTCTCACGCATGCGTGTGACTTACTACTTATGGTCCATATGCAAAGCATCTCAGGAAAGTGAAACTAATTTTTTTTTTTTAAAGAAAAAAAAGAACAGAAATCAGCTCATATCGACAAAATCTACAGAACTGTTACAAGGCGTGAAGGACAAAGAGTCTCGCTCACGCTTAACCTTGTGAATTCTGAGAAAAGGCCGCTCAGAATATTCCAGTCGTGCATCCAATTATTTCTCTCAGAGCTTTCCAAGCCAGTCACTTCTCAGCACCGAGCCGCTCTAAAAGAAACCCAGACAAATAGAGGCAGGCCTCCACGTCTATCTCCAATTCCATGACCACTCAACCACTTAAAGCTGCTCTAAAAGCACGCAGGGTAACACCGTCTCACACGGGGGTAGGCGAGTTTAAAAGAGCACACACGCTCAGTGGAGACAAAAGACTATTTGATTATTTTACACATTGGGTGGCGAGACAGCGAAGGGCGGCGGCGACAGGGTGGAGAACACAGAAGTCACATGAACGCACGAAGACAAGAGGGAGACGGAGGCAAGCGATGGCGTACAGTCAAGCTTAAATTTATGTTCACTGTTCAATTTCTGTATTCCTCAAAGTCAATTAAGGGCGTTAAAAATATATATTTTTGGTTAAAAATATTTCATTAAGATCGACTGTGCATGCTGTAGGTCGCTGTAAAGACTGTTGGGACTCTCACAGCTCTTCCATCGTGAGATTGTCTGGAAAAAGTAAAGATCCTAGGGTTGTGTAACTAACAACACACGACTCAAAAGAGTGTCAGTCCACCTGGACCTTAGCATGCACAGACCTCAATCAGGGGACTTTTATTCTAGCTTCACTAGAAGGTCAGATTCATTTGGTTTATTTCTCCCATCAGCCTCAGCTGCTCTTTGTTCTAATTAACAAATGCTAGCATGCAAACACAGCAAATTAATATCACTTTCAGACAGAATCGCAAGTCATCTTCTCGGTGCAACCTTCATTTGACTATAGCTGACAGCGTCTGCCCAAAGATCTGACAACACACAACAGTGTCACAAACACACAAGACAGTCACGAATCTTTGTGTGTAGCTGAGATCAGGTGAGTCCAGAGCGTGCGCGCAGCAATGACTAGAAACAGCAACGTGTTTGTTGGTGTGTGCTCACTGCATAATGGTGTCTGATTACAATAAAGTTAAAATTATTGAAAGTGCAACCCCGCCGTGAGCTTTTGTCTAGTGACAATTTGTGGTCACATTTGGTGTGAGCTTCACATGCTGTTTGGTCCATTCACTCGACGCACAAGGTTACTGAAAACAGTGCGATGTCAGCGCAGGCTGTCTATATCTGATAGACAACAACTGTGCACAGAGACACAAACAGAGTGTTGGCAGCGAAACGGTTTTATATTGTAAAGGGTAAAACTTCCAAAAAAAAGGAAAAAGGAAAAAAAAATTGTAAATCTCGTGAAACCAGATGAAATCACAGTGGAAAACAAGGAACATATCTGATGCTAAAAATGAGAAATTTTGTGATTTTAAGATCTAAAGTAAAAGTCGTTTTAAATTTTATGTCTCATATCAAGGAAACCAAAAGAAAAAACATGGTGCCACTAATGAGGTTAACTGGCAAGAGGTCAGTAATGCGTCTTTTCCACTAGCACCTACTCGGCTCAGCTGGACTCCATTTGTAGGGATATCCATTAGGTGGTAGTCCCTGGTACCTGGTACCTTTTATAGTACCTACTTGGTAAGCGTTCCAAGCGAGCTGAGTCAAGCCAAAAACATAACACTTAATAACTGCACAAAAAACCAACACAGTGGCTTCAGTTTTTCTGCAACTAAGCGGTATTTGGTACTCTCACTGCTAAATTTCAGCAGGCAGCTGTCCATAAAAAAAAAAAGGTGTGATAAACCAGATGTACCCTACCTTCACAGCAACAAACAGGAGACAGGCAAATACTACTGAACAGGATAGTATTTAGTAGCTAAAAGAACCAGTATTTAATTTGCAATTAGTCAAACGTTTTCCATTGCAATCAACTTAATATGTCAG
>VURO01048651.1:40129-62535 GCA_015108175.1 Pelvicachromis taeniatus
CATTTATTTGTGCCCCCCCCCCCCCCCCCCCCGTCTTCCTCCACCAGGAAAGACTCTACTGCATGTTGAAAGTTTTCATTTCAGCTAAGATTTAACTTGGAACTGGGAGGAATTCTAAATTATACACAAGATGACAGCGAGAAATATGATCATTCAACCATCAATCAATCCCTCAGCTACCAGAGTGAAAACAAAGTGGGCAACACTTGTGATGTACGACACGATAAGACACGAAACAAGTCACTCTGCTTGTACCAATTTGCCTATGCAGGGCATGGCAGAGCGTAACCGTGTGTGTGTGTGTGTGTGTGTGTGAGACACACTTTGCGCACTGTCTGACTTTCTTTACCTTGGTGTTTAAGTGACCTTAACCACAGCTCCATCACGGGGCTTACAGTCCATGAGAAATGGGGTAGGGGTGTTGAAGGAGGAGCTGGGAGGATGATGTTTCCAATAGCTCGTTCATCATGTTAGATTAAATACTCCACTCCACTGAACTTGAACAGGGCTATGGTCTACCTCCCTCCCTGTGCTCTTGCTCTCCATCACTCTCTCCTTTTCTTACAAAACCACCAACGCTTGATTCTCACTCATGCAAGCCCTGCACCGAACTGGTCTTTCCACCCCGTTCACTTCATCTTCCTACTTCCATCTCTCAGTTTCTGACTCTTAAGTCTCTTGTCTTTCATTTGCCGCCTGCTTTCCTCCCTGCAAAATGCACCGCAGCTGCTCCTGCATTTATGCCGAGGATTTAGCTTGTAAGCTAAAATAATACAATTAATTTGTTCTCTCCCCGATTCTCTTTCCCTCCGTTTCTCCCGCTGTCTCAGATCAAGGAAGTGGAAATGTGCTGACAAGGAGTGATACCCAAAAGAGAATTCTAACAAAGATGTTTGTTCAGGCTAATGAAGAAAATAATGAAAGGCAAACAACAAAACTACAAGAGCGAGCGAAACGAAATGAGAGCCGAGGAGGGATGGAAATGAGTCGAATGCATGTAGCATTATCAAATATGCACACAAATACGTGTCAGGCACTTTAAGAAATAGTATCACGGCTGTGAGGTATCTTTCCATCTCAGATATTATAGCTCGCTGTCGGGACAGGAGCAGGTAGAGAACAGAGAAGCTGTACATGAGCAGGGACTATCAGGGTTTAATTGGACTGACATCAAATATGAGAGACTCAAGGGAAACTTTGAGTAAGAGAAAACTTACCTCTTTGTTATTTTATGACTAAAATGGAGACGAAAGGTCCACAACAACAAGACAAAGCCACACATTAACACTAAGTAAGCTACACGACACAGCATTTAATCCTTTTGTTCCTATAAACAAGGGCCTATAACAAGGTAAGTATGCTAATGTTCGTGTAAAGTACTTACCCAAGAAACCTCATGAGTACTTGTAATAATTTGAATATATACACTACTAACAACCTAAGTTGTTCATAGTTTATGGTGTAGCTGCTTTGAGTGTCATGTAAGCTTTCACTAGCCAAAACTAGCATCTCATTTAACACTGCAGTGACGCAGAGTTGTAACTTACTAGCCAAGGTAGCAGGTTATCACTAATGGTAGCTGTTAATGTCAGTTTAAAAAAAAAAAAAAAAAAACATCTTTCAAGTAAGACAGAATTTTATGCTAATTTCTCAGTGTGATGCATACAGCTAAATTAGCTTAGCATTAGCACCAAATCCAGACCGTACTATTCTCCCTGTTCAAAACTTTAAAGTAAGCCTACCAGCATATTTGTGTGTGTGTGTGTGTGCGTGCGTGCGTGCGTGCGTGCGTGCGTGCGTGTGTGTGTGTGTGTGTGGTGGACAAGTTAACATCACATGGTTAGCAGTCACATGTCTAAAGGTTTAGGGCACTTTGATATGCGTTTCACACCCAGAAGCCACGTACATCTTTTATGCCTTCTAGTAACCACATTTTCTCACCTTTGTAAGGCTAAATTACACTCCCTTCCACTCACAACAAGCTAAACTAAGAACACTTTTAATAATATGTAAGTAATATGTAAAAGGCTTAAATAATTCATCAAGCAGATACTGTATCGATGCTCTGGGATTGGGGTCTACAAATTTTTAAAGGAAAGTCTGTGTTACAAACTGGGATCAAAAAGTTTGCAAGACACCAGAATGTACCAGGCAGGCTTGCTTAATAAAAGATACTACAGAGTTTTCAGAGCTTCACTCAAAGGGACTAAAAATAAAGATATCTTGACTTCAGCTTCTTGAACGCTGACCATTCCTTTTTAAAATCTGTCTCTCAAATGTAATACTAAATCAGTAGTTCTCAACTGAAGATTTCAAATGTTCACCACAAACGCTGCTACTATAGCCATTCATCAAGTCTCCAGGGAATTTCAGCACTGCCAACAACAACACCCTTTGCATCGGGTGTTGATTTTTAAAAAGCAAGAATGTACCAGATAGTAAAAAATTTAATTGATCACTCAACAATTATGAAGGAGTGCAGAAAGCTGGAGGTAAGGCTACAGCACTTTAAAAGACTACTTCAGCCTTGTATGTGTGCCCTGGGGTCCAGCCGGCACCTCGTGGTGAATCTGAATTGTAGTTTTAGTTGTAGTTTTGTATTTTGAGTATTCTGATTGTATATTGTTACTCTATCAAAATGCCTCAAACAGAATAAATGAAAAAATAAAAACAGGGGTTTCCACTTAAAATTTCAGCAGGCCTCACAAAAGTGCAGCCTGAAACCTCTGGGTGTATTTAGACAAGTATTTGTATAACTGCTTAAGCGCTGTCTTCAATGAATGCAGTTTTAACTGGGAGTAAAACAGGCTAAAAATAAAACATAAATGCACAAAAAGTAAAAACATTAAAAAGTGGTTTCTAAAAAATACATTAATTAAAAAAGTACATTTTAGTCTTCTCTACATGCCTCTCTCTCTGCTTCTAATGTATTCACTCATTAAAGAACAAACAGGTTGGGTACTAATTCTCTCAGCATCTGAGATTCAGTAATGATGAGTGTAAACAGATGAAAACTGCTACAGTTTAAGGGGTCACCATCAACAATATGCTAACAGTACAAGTCTCACAGCCACTGGAACAAACAGTGGTAAATATTTTTCTCCTGCCACTGTTTGGACCTTAACAAACTTATCTCGCTTTATCACCTTTGAACAGGGTCAACTTCTCTTATTTTCTGCTTAGCTCTTCTCCTTCCCCGTCTTGCGGCTCTGCATTAAAAACACTTGCATAAATATGCGATCAGATGAGGTGCTGCAGTTGGGAGAATCCTTGCATGCTAATAACACTGAAACAATAACACTGTGACACCTGTCTGCTCCTGACAGCTTGCATTCAATCGGATGAAACTGCAGTTGCGCACAGACAAGTGTGGGCTTCGACTCACGTCCGCAAATTAACAGAGCGCTGACAGCCATCAATAGCAGACATATGGACAGATGGTCAGAAGTGTAAGAATTTCAGCGGGCGATACACTTGTCTGTCTGCAACTCTCTCTTTCCCTCTTTTTAAATCCGCCTTGGTCTCACTCTTCAAATGTTTTCCATACGCTGTATGCAAAAATGTCATTGAAAACGATTAATGAGCAAAAACAAAAAGCAGAACATAAGAAAGCAATCGAAAGAAGCATAGTGCACATGGTAGCTCCAATCTGTCTGTATAGCTAAAAATATATAGATATACTTACACTTCAAAAACCCATGAACCTGCCATGCGTGCCTGCTATGTGAGAATTTTAATTAGACTAAGACTAACAAATAAAACCTGACACATGCACTCAATAACATACTACTCACTACTCACACTATGTAGCTGAATGCCACTTAAAATATCTGAATGTGTGTTTAGTTATTGCCCATACTCGATAACCTGCAAATTCAAAGCAATGACTAACATCCACTGAAGCATTGTATGGATGACATACAGACACTATATTGTTCCCTCTGACAATTATTTACTATTCCATAAATTATTTATATAGCACTTTAAAAACAAAACATGGCCGACCAAACTGCTGTACGGCAGAAATATGGAAAGTACAATAAGAACAATAAATACAATAAATAAATAACAATAAAATAACAGAGTCAGTTACCCACTGAGTCAAAAAACCACCACCGAAGTAGATTTGCCTAAAGAGGCCATATTTTACATAGTAAATATTACACAGACTGTATATAAAAGAAGGACCTAGCCACCGTGGCGTTACTCATGAGTTAACAAGGTTCTGTTCCCACATGCGCTTCAGTTGCATAAAGCGTGCTTTGCTTTGGTTGCAGGTTGCCGTGGTAACTCGTAGTTTGCATGGAAGACACCGACTTTGTCTTTAAATGCTCTCTCTGAGCTGTGAAACCTGAAAAAAGTGAAGCACCACAGACACTGAACACTGGCCTTTAAAGTAAAAGCTGCGCCTTATTTTTGCAACCACAACATTTTAACACACGTAACTTCTACTTTGAAGGCGCACGTCCAGTCTGCATGGCACTTTCACAGTTTCACTACCACTTGGTGAGTAGTTTGCACGTGTTTGCCGGAATTTTCCATGCTAACTACGGGTAACCTGTGGCAACGTACTAGCAACCAAAGCGCATTCGCAGTGAGGTTTTCAGTGCGGCAGCCAATTTCATACTAATGAATGAGTACACACCATCCCCTTGAAATTAGTAGTCACGAGGAGGTTGCTGACTGGTCACTAAGTCTGCAAGACTGAGGCTTTACGAAGCCTCAAATTAAACATTTTCACCTTAACCATCTTTCTGTTTCAAAACTTGTTGTTACAAGCAGAGGGTGGAGCTGACTGAGACACCAAGAACATTTATATGACAGCCACAATTTACAACCTAAACATCATGGTGCATTCAAAAAGACTCAAAACTAGCGCTTGAACTCATAAATGCATCAGTAAAGTGTTTACTGAGGTGACAGGCCAAGTGAGTAGTTGAGATGTTTTCCAACATACTTCCATACAGCCATGTAAACAGAATTATTGCCCCCTGCTGGACATTTAAAGGAATACAGGCTAAAGACAACATCACTACATGCCAACTTTAAATTCAGTACACACTCCGTCTTGTATCATTTCTTCTCCAGTCCGTTACGACTGTGATCAAGCTTTGGTTCAACGTGGCTACAAGCAGTGTTTTCAGAGAGTCCAATGCATCTCAGTGTATCCTAAAGCAATTTCACACAAATATATTTGCTTTCTGCACATTACGCATTCAAGAGCATTTCCACATCTGCCACCACTGCTTCAAATAGGTTCTCATCTTCCCCTTTTTAGAAAAAAAAACAAAAAAAACAGGAAGCTGTCATTCTGTAGAGAGGAAGTCCCGACAGTGTTGGAAGTACCTGTTCTGTTTTGCAGAGCCTGACTTTACTCCCCGCCAGGGACACCAGCACTCTGCCTTTGTAACCGCGGAGCTCCAGCAAGCCTCGCTTGTTTGTGGAGGATGGGTGGGGGAGGGTGTCAGAGCGCTTCTGGGAGCCGCAGGCAGGGGGGCGCGTGGCCGTCTGAAGAGTTTCCATCCACTCCTGGCGCTCCCCTGTGGACACGTGCACGAGTGAGAGACAGAAACGAGAGAAAAAAGGAGGCAGATGGTGCATGTGGATACAAGTGTGAGCGTGTAAAGGAGTGCATACAAGAGGGAAGGAAATCAAGAAAAACCAGGGAGAGAACTAGACAAAGAGAGATCAGGGCATCCTAAAGTCTTTGAATCATAGTGTTAATTCATCACTTTTTGCATCTCTTCTGTGAGCTACATTGGCTGCTAAACCTCTGCTGCATACTGATACAGAAAACTCCAGCCTAAAAGGAAAAGTAATTGAAACACAGGATGAGCTACAATTGGTGAAAATTAACTCAGCCGCTGGAAGGAGAAAAAAAAAAAAAAAAAACACTATCCTGCAAAGCTGAAAAGTGCTAAGTCTAGCAGTGGAGATACAGATAGCTGCTTCTCAGAGATTTGCAAGCCTCAAGCAAAATGTGGCGGGGATAATTTCAGTCAAGACAACACCTAATTAAAATATACGATAAAAAGCAAAAAAAATGGTACAGGTTTTAATGAGAAGCAGCTACACTTCTCTGAATACTCTAATTTGTCTCAAGTTTGGAAGAAAACAAAGCAAAGTCACAGGGAGGAGTGACTATATTTCACAGAAAAGCTTATCTTGGCTTTAAGAGTATCACTTCTTCTGCTCTTCTTATTTTGGGGTTTGTTCGTCGAGGTCCAAATCCTTATCTACTGCCGCTCAGGCGTTTCAAACGTTCTGGTTCATGAAAGTTATTAATATCTTTAAAAAAAAACACCAAAAAAAAGGGCCATGTCATTGCATCAAAGAGACATTTAAGAGGTTGTTACACATGCTGACCACTTCGAATGAACAGCAGCTACCGCTATGTTAAGATGATGACTTTGTTGAGGAGAGCAAATGCCAAACATAAATGACCACAAGCAAACGGGCCAAAATTCCTCCACAAGCAAGTGAGAGACTGATAAAGTCATGCAGAAAACTAGTATTTCTAGTTAATTCCTGTCATTGCTGCTAAAAGTGGTTCCACAAGCTCCTGAAACATGGGGCGTACATAGTTTTTCACAGGATTGCAGGATATAGGAGTCCTGTAGCAGCAGATAAACACATTAATCAGTCAATTCCTTACATTTTCTTTGCTATTTGGGGGTTTGATAAAGCAAAACAAAAAAATAGACATTGCAGATTGTCTCACAGCACAACGCATACAAAGAAATCCAAAGCTTTACAGGCTTTAGACCCCCCTTGGGGTAGGTAACTTTCATTAGACAATTGCTGCTAGTAAGACGGGTTTAGCAAACAGTCAATTGTCCCATCAATGGCACATCTAACATTGTTTGGAGTCTTGAAAAACTCAGTGTCCTTGAGCGGGACACGGAGATGTCTAACTTACTGTAAATCCCCCTGGATTACTGTGCAGATAAATGGCTCAAACGTAGTGTGCTCCATCATGTTCCGCACAGGGTTTACATTCAAAAGATGTACACTCAAAAGGCCTCTCAGATATCTTCCTCTGCAACTTTTCAAGCAAACATAAAAGCAGACATGAAGCACGCGCTGCAGAGCCCATCCCTCCACCGCCCAAGACACGGTGCTATCAAAGCCCGCAAAGTGGAAACACAAGAAATACCAAAGGATTGTAAACACACACAAAGACTCACATCACAGGTCCAAAGCAGAACCCGCAGCTGTTCTACACAAGCCGGAATAAGACATTTTTTTAAAAACTCTATAAGCTGATATGAACACTATGCAATCACTCAGTGTGGGCATGCACATTTGAAACAATGCTTTTCCATCTAAAAAAGAATTTATAAGCAATGTTTTTGAAATATAAATATCCTTCAAGTGAAAATGTGCAAAGCATCAACTCTTCATACAAAAAGCAAAAGAAACCAGAAAGCAGCACTGACAGCATGACAGTTTATCGAAATATAAAAAGTGACTAAATGATGCTCTCAGAATAACCACAAAGATTTGTGTGTGGTCACAAAGGGGGCATCACACCGCCTCTTTCAGGAAATGTATTTTTGGATACCTCACGCATGGGTTTAATGTGCTTTGCTCAAATGTTCAAGATGAAGAAACACCTTCGCTTGGTGTAACATCATCTCGTTTTTTTATCCGTTACATTTCTTTGCTAAGAAACGGAAGGAAACCACATGAATCATGACTTGAAGGTTATTACAACTGGAAATGTAGGCTAATGAAAATGTTTGAAAGAGGTTAACAAACTATACTGCTGTAGCATGCCAATTTAGGAACTTTATTGATTTCCTTGATGGGAAAATTCATCTTTTTCACTTTTTTGCCACATCTCATTTTTTAGTAGAATTGCCTGGAGCTGGCGAGGACGCAGTGTCTTCCTCGAAGAATGTCAAAGTGAATAGAAACCCAAAGAAGAACAGTGTGTGCTGAACCAGTGAAGGAGAAGAGGCTCACCCATTGTTTGGATGACTAAAATTCATCTAAACATACAATTTTTTTTAAATAATTTAATTCAAAAAAGGTAAATACCATATATCCCTCACACTTACTTTTGATGATTTAGACATAAAACCGCATGAAAATCGGAAATCCGGTATCTCTAATTATTAGAATATTTCATTTTGAGTATGAGTAAATTAAATATTGTGTATGTCTCAGTCTAATTCGGCACTCACAACCAACCATAATCACAGAAAGACTGCTGATTCAGCATTTGTCCAGATGACACGCATCAACACCCTTCACACCAAGGGTAAGCTATGGGGGGTCACTGCTGAAGATGCTGGCTGTTCACAGAGAGCTGTACTGAACCATATTAATTAAAAGTTAACTTGAAGCGAAACGTGTGGTAAGAAAAGCTACACAAGCAGCAGGGATGACGACAGCCTCGAGAGGACTGCCAAACAAAGTTGATTCAAGAACTCGGAAGAGCTTTATGGCGAGTGGACTGAGGCCGGAGTCAGCGCTTCAAGAGCCACCATGAAGGAAACCTTCAGGAAAACAGCTATAACTACAAATGAGGTGCCGTGCCATCTGCTGGTTTTGGTAGCATTTGGTCAACTGTGTTTTATCAAGTTCAAAGTCAACGCAGCGAGCGTATACCTGGAGGTCTCAGAGCGTGTCATGCTTTCATCTGCTGAAAAACTTTATGGGGATCCTGATTTCCTTTTCCCGCAGGACTTGGCACCTGCCCAGGGAGCTTGTGCTCAAGCGGCCAAGTCACCTGACCCTAACCTTACGGAGAATTTATGAGGTTGAGGTCAGCACTTGACAGTACCTCATAGAAAAGCTGCGAGGTACTGTCAAGCAGAACATAAGAAACACCAGAGCCGAAAATAGAAACAAGCTGAAGGACACTGTGAGAACAACCTGGAGGGTATAACTCAAGTTGGACTTGAAAGGTCTTTTTTTTTTTTCATTGATTTAACATTTAGACATACTGGATTTTCATAAGTAGTACATACAATAATAAAAAAAAGTGATTTTCTACTACTATGCAAGCCATGTTAATAGAGCCTGACATATTTATCACCTGATGTATCGTACCGGCCAATATTAGTCATTTATGAGTCTATGCAACTATGTTATGAGTTTTAATATTGCACAGAGGACACTCTGCAACTTCTCAGTTAGCGACACACAACAACCGATTGATGTAAACGAGTAACTACACACAACAAATATTAGAAAAATCACTTTATTTTATTGTGTGTCTTAAGGACCACCCCCCCAAATCAGATCTTTTGATTTTTATATTAAAAGATCGATATCAAATTTTAATACCAATATCAGATTTTTTAATATCGGTATTAAAAAGACCAGGCTGTACAAGATATAAAAGAACGGTTAAGTATAAGTGACGAACAACCGATACAAAAAAAGGGAAGGCGCTGATAACTTGAGATTTACACACAAAGGACAAAAAGCGAGTTAAACCTTTTTGCTAAAAGTGTGGGCAAGCAGAAAGTTTGTTGGCTAAAACACGCCGTTCCACTCGTCTATAGTTTAATCAAACACAGTTTAATCGGGTCGCTAATTTACAGCTGGTAAACAGAGTAGTAACTGAAAGCAGATGAATTCTTGAGACATTTTTGCCAACCATGACTTATAAATGGTACACTGAAAGTAGTCCAGTTTAAAGAAAGAGTTCAAATGTACACTTTTGAACATGAGGCACAGTGAAGATGAAGGGGTTCTTGAATCCATCTGACAGGGCTGTGGGTGTATGTCAGATGAAAAAGGTTGGTAACCACTAACATACACCATAGAGTGAGGCAGATGTGATGGAAAGACTGACACTAAAAATATTCTTCAAAACACAGAAGCTGGTCAGCGAACCACAAAGCCCACATACTTCCTTTTTCTGTTCAATCTAATTTGCTCAAACGAGCTCAAAGTTCATCTTAATCGTCAGCTCAAACTGTTTTTGATAGCCTCTCTTGTCACCAGATAAGTCATTTTGGAACATCGCCTTTCTCTGGAAATTTTAAAACGTACCCTGTGGAGTTTTTGCACAAAACCACACTCATGCCCATGCGCACATCTTACTATTCCAGTCGTCTCCAGGTGGCAGGAGGGCAGAAAAGAAGACTGTAAAAATGTAATTCACTCAAAGGAGAGCCCCTTAACGTATAGTATATATTTTCACGAAGTTCCTAAAGACAACAATCCACACAACATTAGATAAAAGCAGCTAAAAGTACAGCTTGCCCACCCTCGCCCACCCACACCACAAGAACTCAGCGTGTACACTGAGAAGAAAATTAGCCACCAAGTCCCAAACAGTACATAAATTCCAATTTGTCTTGATTATCTGTAGCATAAATAAACTAAAGAACACATTTAAAAGCATAAAAACAGGCCTAATGACCTAATAACCCAAAATATTCAAAAACACAGTGTTTACAGATGTATTATGTGGGTGCAAATTAATTTAACATATGTCAATATCCAGGGTTTTAATGATCACAGAAATTGGTTCAATTTTATAAAACAACAAGGTAACGGTGTTCCTTCAAGGTCTTTTATTTGAAGGCAGACTACACCTCCATTTTTCTCCTCTCTGCTTTGACAGACTCAAATTTGAACTTGAGCTGTGTCACCCCCAGAGCGACGTGCCGGTGTGTCCTCCACAACCACAGGAAGGGACCTGTCAATCATTTTTTGGTCACCGTCAACCTGTCACCGTCATAAATTGACCTTAATCATCTTCTCGACTGTGACCTTCTGACCCTTCTGCAGCCTTTGTGGACGTGTCTCTCCTTGAATTTGCATGCAAACATACCCTCTATCCTCTCTGAGGTCTCTGGGCGTCCTCGTCGTCGACAAACCTAACCCCCCCCTCCACCTGAGCACCAAAATACTGTATCTGCTTCCTGGTACCAATCCCAAACGCACACACCCACCCACAGACTCTAATGAATTCACAAAGAGCTGGTATCAATAATGAAAGGCCTGCTCAATTATTGACCGCTCTTTACATCACTTGGCTTTACTGTTCCGTTCCCACCCTGCCTCTGACTTCCATTACCTGTCCTGCTCCCACTTATTTGCCTGTTCATTTATTCAGACGGGGGGGCCTCCTGGCTCCTTCCCTCCACTCTCCGCTGGCCTCCTCGCCCAAGCTGTCAATCTGAGCGCAGGAGGGATGGTAGCGGAGGAGGAAGGTGAAAGCAACGGTGGCGTGCCCGTACTCCTTGCATGTTAGGATCTGTGTATGTTAATATTTGCCTCGCACAAGAACCATAAAATTATTTTTTGCTCAGTGCACAAACACGGCCTCACCTGTGTGCACTGATCAAGAACGCACACTGCTCCCAGCCACTAAAAATCCGGCGGCCAAAACTAGCGCTTATTAAGGGATATATGCACGGCCGTCTATTTGAAAGAATATTCCACTTTTCATGGAGAGTGACGAGGGGAGAGGCAGATAATCCTCAGCGAAAGTGGATGAGATGAGAGCTCGGTCCACTCAGCGCTCAACAGAGATCTTAGAAGCCGCCCACACAGTCTCCATCAGCAGGGATAAAAAACAAAAGGGGAGGGAAAAAAATGACAAAACAAACACAAAGCTGAGGGACTGTGGCCATTTTCTGCTTCTCTCCTTTCAATCACCTCCGTGCCCAAACGCACCAACACTGAATAAAACATTTCTATTATTATTTAGTGTTTAATCTACACTTTTACTTTCTTTACTCTCATTCATCCTCAGAAAACTGTGTATGTCCAAACTGTCGATTTTGTACATTTATTTGATTTTCTTGGCACACTTTGGGCCCCTTTATACCAACTGAGCATCACGTAAACACCACAGCCTACTTGAGTATTGTTGCTGACCATGCCCATCGCTTTATGACCACAAAGACTGAAACAATGTTTTTTTTTTAAATGTATACAGCACAAGGATCTGATATTAAGTCAGCCTCCACACACTTTCATGTCAGAAGGCCCGAGTTAAAGACTAAAATGTTTATGTATTTCACACTCTGTGCTCTGTAGCTTATTTCATGCGTGGTCTTTTATAGCTGTACGGGGGTGAATTTTCATACATCTCACTTCATACATCTCAAAATGTACCGAGGCTTAGAGTTATCGCTTTGAGGTGACATCTCTGCTAGGTGTTACATCAGATAACTTGAGTCCCTTAACTCAAAGTCCCTGCAGTAACTGTGGCGTTAATAACTTTTAAAACATTTTTAACGCAGTCATTTCAAAATGGTACGGCTTGCTCTGTGGTTTATTGCGATAACAGCTCTTCTAAGAAGACGATTCTTTAATTTTATTCTGTGAGAAAACTACCAGCCTGATAATATTCAGAAGTTAACACAAAGGCATCTGTGTCTCTGCGATGACCCCATAGCATTTATGGCCAGACACTACTGACACAGCTAGTGATCATAGGGCTGCTTCTGGCTTGCAAAAAAGAAATTAATAAATAAAAAGTGGCGAGGTTACAAAAGCCGATTCACTTCATTGTATAAATGACCAGCTGCTGTCAGTAAAAGTTCCTGAAAACCTGCTAGCGAAGGAAAGACGTCCAGCTAAAGAGAGCGAGCGCTGTACGAGCATTCACCGGATTTAGCTTAGAGGAAAAAGGAGCACTCAAAAACCCAACCACTGCAGCAGTGAAGTATGAAATAATGTGAAGTGAAACACGTACCGCAGCATACAAAACTTTAGTCTCACTGCAGGTCCTTCTGAGTTTATAATTCTGCCATCATTTTGTCTCTGGGCTGCTCCCAACCATTCCTCTGCTCTTCCTTACTCGTTCTCTACATCTCTCTAAACGTCTTTCCTGTCATCTCGAGCAGAACCAACATGTGTTACGAGCAGGCTCGTGGAAAGGCAATTGCCAAAGCATCAGAATACAAATTTTTTTTTAAACACAATAAATCTCATCTCCTGTCTTGTAGCGCATTTGTCTGCAACCCCTCTGCACATCTCCAGCATTCCCCCTTTCTGTCCTGTCTGTTTTCCATCATTCCTCGCCGCCTCTCTTCCTGCCACACTTTCTTCTCCCCCACCGCTGCCACCACTCTGTGCATCGCTCCTTCCCTCCCTCCTTTCTTCTCCCCCTGCCTGCCTTCCTTCCTCCTTCCATCTTTCCTCTCTCAAGCTGACAGTACCTAAGGGAAGGGGCCACCTGCGGACCAAGTGGGGAATCAGCCGACAGCTGTGTGCACACTCTCTCCGGTGGCCTTCAATTATTCACTCACTTCTCACTCCTCCTTTTCCCTCTCTCCATCTTCACTCTGCCCTTTTCATCGCTCCCTGCCGTCTCCCGCCTTTACTTCTGTTCCTTTTTTTTTTTAAAATATCGAGATTGCATGTCTGCTTCTCGCTCTATCCACTCCTGCCACTTCCTCGCCTAATCCCTTTCTTCCCCTTGTTGCTCTTCCTCCCTCTCCTTCTATGCCTCTTGTATGCCTTTAACCACTCTCGCACACTCCTCCGACCATCACTCCATCATTTTCTCCCCGCTCTCACCCCCCCAACTGGATCGGCCCAGCAGCTCCTTAACTCCACTTCACTAACCTACTCCTTCTCTTTCCCTCTGTCTGCTAGTGTCTCCTTCTTTTTCATGTGTTTCCCCAAAGATTGATGACTCTCCGCCACAAGGCGAGTGGGCCTGTTTAAAGATGCATGAGGTGATGAGGCCAAGTTTTATCCTCCTTTCTTCCCCTCTCTCTCTCTCATTTCTCCTCACAGACTCGTCTCTTGATGGCAGGCGCCACCTTTGCGAGAGCCGTCCCACTGTTCCCAAGCGGTCAGAGGCCACCTCCAAATCAGACAGCCCTCTCCCCTTCCCAGCTCTTGTCAAGACGGCTGAGCGTGACATAT
This sequence comes from Pelvicachromis taeniatus, assembly GCA_015108175.1. Lineage (NCBI taxonomy): Eukaryota > Metazoa > Chordata > Actinopteri > Cichliformes > Cichlidae > Pelvicachromis > Pelvicachromis taeniatus. Next base: position 53,984 of record VURO01048651.1, read on the forward strand.
GACGATCAGACAGCCTGATAAATGATGCCATCCAGGATCCGCGACTCATAAAAGGACAAAAAAAGAAAAGAAAGAAAGCTGGCAGTCATCGATATGATGATGCGCTGAATCAACAGAGAGGGGATGGAGCATTGTTCACCTTTGGTCCTCAGAGTGGGGGGGGAATGAAAAAAGTTTTTGAAGGGCAAGTTATTGTTTTTTAATAAACTAGAGGTGAAGCAAAGAAAGAGGAAAAAAAACCTGAATGAAAAGATTGGATGCAAATCCTTGCTCGGTGGAAACCGCAAAGCAGCCAGCACTATTCATATCACAGCACCCGCTCTTCTATATGCATAGTGTAAAATGGTTTCCATACATTTCATTTTTAGTTCTCAAATTTTTGTGCATCATTGCACAATATAATCTAAATCCTTCTTTACCAAAACGGGACGGGTGTAACATAAGTGACAGGCCACAACCTCAAAGAGTAACAAAGAAACTCCTCCTAAGAAGAGACGCTAAGACGCTCTATAGCCAGCTGGCCCAGCTATCCAAATACAAAAGGTAAATGGTGGAAGTGTCATCATACAAGTTTGTAGTCCTTTGTGGCGTGCTGTGTGGCTAATTTCCCTAAGGTAAACTGACTGAGAAACAAAGAGTGAAGTTGTATTCTTCCAGAGGCTGACTGATTTAGCGGCAGGTCAATGTTATTGATCGATATTCTCTCTGTATCGGCTTTAATAACTGCCCATGGATTTAAATTTAAAAGTAACACCCTTCCACCGTGTTATGAGCCTTGATGTTACATATTTTGTCCTCCACAGGGCTCTCTGCAGCTTCCTTATTGGCAGAGTTTGGAAGATCACAACAAGCAGTAGTTAGCATTGTTGCCTCAATGCAAGAAGGTCCTGGGTTTGAATCCACCATCTGTCCAGGGAGTTTGCATATTTTCCCCACGTTTGTGTGGGTTCTGTCCTGGTACTCCGGCTTCCTCCCATGTAGGTTATAACGAAACACTAATACTCCGAGTGGGCACTCTTATGGTTTGTGGCAACCAAGGAAAAAAAATATCCACTTTATTTTAACTTTATTTTTGCTCAGCTTTGCTGATAATGCACCAGTATATGAAAGAAAAGACAGTACTGGTTAAAATCAGCCTTCCTGTCTGCATCCTTAATGACTTTTATCCATGGCAGTAGTTGATGTTTACCTCTTTTTGTTACATCAGGTCTGCGCTGGCTAATACTTAAAGGTTATTCTTCTTTGTTTCCCCTGGTACACCCTGGAGCATGAGCAAAAACCTAAATAAAATGAAGAAACACAAACCAGCAGCATCAGCTTTGGTAATTTTGCGTCTAAATCAAGCTACATTTGAATCCCTACATAATCTTTTTCTCTTTAGCTGCTAAACGCTTGACTGTATTCACATGTGGTTCATGAGAGCAGTGAAACCGAACCAAAACAGGAAAACCGCACACTGCAAGACAAAAAACAATTAGCTCAAAGAGGCTAAAACACTTAGTTGAGACAGTAAATACATTTTACAAAATTGTTTGGTGCTAATTAATTCCATACAAGCACTGATTAGCAGGGCTTTGAGTGCTGAGACTCCACAAATGACGCTCTTCTCGACTAGAATGGTGTCAAGTACAAACACTTTGGTAACCATCAAAAGGTTTTAGCTTTTCAGAAGTCCTCTCAACCTGTCGTATTTTCTAAAGGAATGACCTTCTTCAGTTATTATCTGCACGTACGCCTCACAATGATTTGTATGCATTTTGATTAAAGAGGAAATAAGGGAAGATGTTCATTTCTGTGCCATTAAGTCCCTTTATCATCTTCAGCTGACATTTTACATGGGTCCATACGAATGTTGAGCTTCCACGTGTATTTTTACAATTTCTGCTCAGACTTTTAAATGAAATGCTCCTTTGCATAAATAATTATCCATTAAACATTTCAATATGGGTTTCCATTAATGAATAATTGTATGTAGTACTTGTTATTCTGCTCATGAGCATGCCTCGATCACCATTAAACTGACAGAATACCAGAGTAAAAGTTAGATTTTGTGCATTGCCTGATGCTTAATATCTGCTCCAGTATTATGCTGGCATTAAAAGACCAGTAGAGCTCTTCAAGAGCAATACGGTGATGCTCAGTAATAACTATTAGCAAGTCAAATATTGAGGTTTCTATTCTTGGCTCAGATGTCAGCGTGTCAGAAACCCGCACTGAGGTCTCGGTGACCCGGTCGATTAAGATCTTTCAGCTTCACCTGCTCTCACATATTTACACTGTACCACTCAATGCCATAACCACGCAGAGCTTGATTTCTGCAATCTAACTTATTCCCATGAATCAAAGGGCAGCCGGCATCTGACCCCAGAAACAGACCCTCATTTAGTGAATGAGCTGTCTGACCTGTGCTGCCTAATAGACTGCCATCAAGCAGGCGGGAGGTGAGAAGCAGAAAGTGTCTCCTTCCCCTCTCATTAAGGCCGACACAGACAAAGCTTCCACCTCAAAGACGATAAGCGGAGACAACTCTTGCAGCGTTTTGTGTGTGACAGTAAGATGAAGAGCAGAGGGAGGGAAGATATTATTTAAGCAAAATTCCTGCACTGCCTTCATACTGACCTCTTTAATAACCACATGCACACCCATCAGCAGATCAGAATTTTCATTTATTCAATCACTGGACGAAAAATAACACTTTTTCAAGCGTAATGGTAGTTCAACCAAACAGAGTCCCAATCCCCACAGATTGGTTTACGTCAGTGCCAGCAGACATCAGCTGATTTCTTTCTAAAGTGGCGTTTACACGGACAGACTCCACATCCAAGCAGTCACTCCGGCGATAGTTCTCGACCATAAGGGTTAATGAGTATTAGTTGTATTGTAATGTAAAGTCTCCAGTCGGGTACAAGCAATCCCGAAACACTCGTCACCCTCTGATGATAAAATTTCCATCACTTGGACCGAAGCGCAACTGCAGCAGACTCACTGACATGGAAACTATAACACACTTATAAGTACTTAAATAGAAAATCTCAAAAAAGGTGCCATAAATAATAATAAAACAGCTTTTTTTCTCCAAGCCACCTTGCAACCCGCCGCAGCTTCATCAAACTCAGTTAGCGTTATATCTGTTGTCACAGATGGCAGACACACAACATCTGGGCTACTTTTGTTAAGCATTGTTACTGAACTTAAGATCAGTAACAACGCTGACATTGGCCCCACTCTGGGACTCAATGACCATGACGGGTAAACATGGCCCTAATCAGCCTACACATACTAAAGTGAAGTATAAATTCAGAGCTGAATTCTGTTTCCCCTTCAGTAAGTTTGCTTCCTCATTCACCAGCTGTTGTGCTATAGTAAACTCGAGCGGTGCTGATATATTGTCCAATATTAACTAACCAAAAGGCCAAAAATGAGAATTTAAAAAGTAAAAAGACAGAGGGGAAACACCTCTTAACTTTATTATCAGCCTTGAACTTGTACAGTTTGTCCACTGGGGGCGCTCTGCAGCTTCCCAGTTGGCGACACAGTTTAAATGAGTAAATAAATAAGTCAATATAACAAATGTTACAGAAATCAATTTGTCACCAGCGACATATTAAAATTTTAAATCACTAATATTGATATTGGTCTTCAGAATTATAGATTTCTGAGTTCCCAGTGAGAATTTTCAACTGGGACACCCCCTCAGGTCGGATTTACATGTTGGAAAGTGAAGGCAACCCCACCAACTTCGACTTCACAATCCAAGATGGCAGCAGTGCGCATTCACAACTGTCAAACTTACAGTCTGTACAGCCACTGCTATGTATTTGTGACTTGCTAACTAAGATGTATCCGTCCATGAACGTCCAGCGGTGATGTTTTTAAGCACAAGAAACTAAAATCAAGCACTATGCTGGTTTTCTAGTGACGCATGAATGGCTCTACGTTGCTAAGGAGCAAAACAAATCCCGTTTTTCCTTGCTTTTCCGATTTTACTGCTGGAAAACGCTCACCTCGGGAGTGATGTCACTCAACATCCGACTTGCGAGGCAACAGGAACGCAGTGTTCATCTTCATGCCAGGCGAGGCTAAACGCCACATCGCTGTACCTAATTCACAGGCATTAAATGGATCTTGATCCTTTCATATCGGTCTTAAAAGACAGAAAATAAATGTATTTTCCCAAAATATACAACCGTTTCTTTACACAGGGGTGCTTTGCAAATGGATTCACAGTCATACAAATGAGCCTAATAAAACTGAAAATGAGTATGAGAGAGAGCGTGTTAGAAAGAGAGAGAGAGAGAGAGCATGTGTGTGTGTGTGTGTGTGTGTGTGTGAGTGAGAGTGAGAGAGAGAGAGAGAGTGTGTGTGTGTGTGTGTGTGTGTGTGTGTGTGTGTGTGTGTGTGTGTGTGTGTGTGTGTGTGTGTGAGTGAGTGAGAGTGAGAGAGAGAGAGAGAATAAAGGAAAAAGGAGGTGAGACAGAAGATTGTCACGGAGGCATTCAGATATTCAGATGGCGAGGTAGGAGAAGAAAGAGACAAACAGGAAGGGAGGGAGGAGAGGCGGAGAAACCGGGGCGAGCGAGGGAGGAAACACAAGGCTAGACGGGGAATCAGCCGGTCAGAGTGACAAACAGAAAGAACAGCACGTGTGGCTCATAGCTGAATGCAAAACCACAGAACAAAGAGAAAGAGAAAGCACTTGTTGTACCTTCTCTCTCAGCTCGGAATATGAAGGTCCGCAGGGAGGTGACTACCTCAAACTTGTTGTCGCCAAGTCCTCGCACCTGCCTGATAGCACTGGCCAGAATCATCCCTTTGGAGTACATCTCCTAAACAGAGGAGGACACACAGACACAGTGAATAAACACATGCAGACAGACGCCGCTTCACGCATGTTAATAATGTTATTCAAGTGTTGCTTATTCCTATTATCTGCATCTGTAAGCCCACAGTTATTATTTTCTGGCGCATTGTTTGTATCAATAGATGTGAAATCCTGAGTCGTATTACCCTCTGTTAGGACCGCATTCAATTTCAAACAGCTCTAACAGACGTCCTGATGAAACCACAGAACCACCTCATCAATAGGCCGTCAGATTTATTTGCAGAAATGCAGCATCCCTGTTCTGTGTCCAGCAATAACTTTGATAAATGGCACAAACGCTGTCGGACAAGGAGCACGTGAATCGAGACGCCGCCGCAGGAATACAAACGGGAAACTGGCGCTGCTCCGAGAGCCGAGAAGGATTTGCAACAACGCGACCTCTGACCTCGAATTGGAAACTTGAAATGTGCAGAATTTCAAAAGCAAGAAATGATGCCCAAACAAAAAAGTGAACTGTGCTACATTAAAGAACACACGCACATACACAAACACACACGCGGTGAGATGTCATCGGGGAGTTCGTGAAACAAATCTACGAGCTGAAAACAAACTTTTAAATTTAAAAAGAGACATGCACACGTGTACTGGGGATTCGGCACAGGAAGTGACTGGGTAAAGCGGGACTTGGTTGTGTGCATTGTTTCATTACCCCCCTCCCCAGCAGCTCGAGTGGAGGCATCCAAATAAGGAGGATGTTGCACTGGAGGCTTCGTGACCCTCTTTACAGTCTCCCTCGACAATGGCAATTACAGTACTGGGTCATCGTGAATGGGAACCGAGACAGAATGGACAAAAAAGGAGGACCACCCCCCCCCCCCCAACTTAATATTATGACTACTGAAGAATCAAGGACAGAACAGCATCACTATCAGTATTCAAAACCTGATGTGAGAATATGACACACAAATGTCCAAGAACATCTCAGTCTATAATGTTCCTGCAATAGAGTGAAGTGGGGGGAGGGGGCAGCACATTATACTTTTGTAGTGGCATGAAAAATGACATGATTGCAAAAAAAAAGGGTGGTGGGGGGAGACAGCAGACACAAGAATGCATTATTCATGCTGATAATGTCATTATCATTGCAAAATAAGGAGGAAAAAAACAAAACCAAAAAAAAAAACCCCAGACATGACTGTTTTTTTTCGCTTTTCCTGTTTTCTTGACCTGAATTTTGATTCCTGCGTATGAACTGTAACAGTTTGTAACTGCCACGCACAACACTGTGCTTCTATCCCAGTCACATGCAGTGTGATCCGAGTAAGCGAGGGATGAAAGGAGGGAAGAGAGTGTGGGGAAGACAAAATGAAGAAGAAACAAAAAAAAGGATGTGAACTTTTGACTCCCTCTTGCCATTATTAATTAAACCAGTGACCTTGCCATCCACAAAAACCTATTTCTAGAGACCACGCAGCCAAAAATATACCAGCCGGTACAGTCAGTTAAGGAGAGCAGGGCTGAGTGGGAGGGATGGATGGATGGATGGTGGGAAAAAAAGAAATAAATTAGGTTTGGGTGAAAGGCCAAGGAGAGAAGGGAAAGAAAATGGTAAGAGCGTTGTGTGATACAATCAGGAAAAAGAGGTAAGGAGGGGAAGAAAAAAACGGAGGGGAAGGGATAAATCCGTGATCAGAAAGAAAAAGAAATGGAGAAGAGGGAGGACAAAGAGAGCAGGCGCATGGGAAAAAGAGAGACATCATGTAGAAATGAAGACGCCTAAGAGGGTCAAGTAGGGGTCCTTCTCATATTAAAGCAGGATGTTAACAATGGCAAGAAGTGGCTCAACCTAATTACCGACAGGCAGCCGTGTGCGTTCCTCTCCCCGGGAGTTTCACACCAATATCTCCTTCTTTCTCTCTCTAAATTTAGCCAGAAGTTAAAGGAAGGTGAGGAAAGGAGAAAGTAAGAGCGCCTGTGGATGAATTAGCTCGGCGGCTGCGCACGAATAATTATACCCCGGCATGGGTTAATTAATTGTTTTAATTCCAGTTTTGGGGTCACGCAGGAGAGACTTGTTTAATTGCGAGTTGTGCATCTGTAAATACTCTCCCAGCAGAGTCAGCGGAGACGTGCGATGTGATGGGAAGCAGCAGTCGGCGTTGAGATGACGCCATACGCCGCGGTAGCAGCTGCCCGCCCGCATGCACGTGAAGGTTTTTGAGGCTCATCTCGAGGGGACTGGCTGCCAAGGAAGCAATGAGGCCTAACTATCTCTCTTTCTCCAACAGCGGACACACCTGACTCACCTCCGTCTGCCAAAAGATCTCCACACTCATCTCCCCTCCCTTTGACCTCTCCCCACTCCAAACTTCACTCCCACAGCTGCTCATTCTTAGCCATACAAACCCTAGGGAGGGCCTCTCATTTGGCCCTCCATAGGGTTTGTCACCCCATGTCATTTTGCAGGGCGGTGTCGGTACTACTTCTCTCTTTTTTTGCGTGGAACTGCCTATTCTGCATGGATAACTCTCTGTTCTTTTCAAAAACAACCTGGTAAACTTCAGGAAACAATTAAGGCAGAGCAATGGAGCTAAAGCCTACAATAATAGAGGCGCCGTGTGGAGAGAAGAAAAAGAAAAAAAAACAGGGAGGAGGGTTAAAAGAAAAAAAAAGAAAAGAAAAAGGATGGAGGAGGTTTTACCACCAGCATGGAGTTAAGGTTCTGGCATCTCAAAAGCATCAGATTTTCAGTGGAGGCATGAGGACACCAACTGGCTGGAGGGAAAAACTGCACCTCCCGGGATAAACTGCATCCACGATCAGCGAGCTGCCTGCAGTATTTTGAAGTCGATGGAGTCTGTGTTTTTGTTTTTTAAACATGTAAAGATTTATGCCCAACTGTGAACAGTGAAGCTGTGGGATCATTCAATGCCTGCCTCTCATATCTGTTGTCTAAGGATCAGACCAGAATAAAAGCTTTAGACTTTAAAGTCCTAATAGAGTCGAATTATGATCCTCGTTTTTAACCAAAGTCTGGTTCCCTTCCAAGTGTTAGTTTAGAGGTTACACTGTTTTTTTTCTTTCTTTCGCTCTCTCTCTCGTGAACAGCAAAACTGACTGTGAATAGAAACAGGAAACATTAATACCACTATCTCCTACTGCTGACAAACAGAATCGGTTTAACAGTATTCATTTCAGGCTGTGTTTTTGTCCATTTGATCATTTGATGGATTTAAGTCGCTCGGCGTCCTCCATCACCCACCGCTGAGCAAAATATCAGGCTGTTTATTTGCCAAATGCTTCCCTGTGTTAGCGAGTGGCAACGGCTAATCACCAACTTTGTTTGACATGTGGTGTCGGGCAGGATGTGTACACTGGGATTTGGAATTTTTTATTTTTTTTCCTTAGAGCACACTGCCTGCTGAGACTAAAACACAAAACTGGTGAGCAAAACGAAAAGGAATCAGAACGGTTATTTTGCAGATGATAAAACAAAAACATGAAGCTGACAGACGATTAAAAAAAAACCTCAAATGATCTGAGAAAATCTAGAAATTTAGGTAACAGATCACTTTCACTATAAACATGTTAATTTCAGTCAATGTAAAACATAAAAGCCATTAATGGGAGAAGTTAAAGGTATGTTAATAATTACTGAGCTTGATTGCATTAGGACACTTGATCAGGGTCCTGGGAGTCAAAATAAAAGCAATTTTAATGGCGTACACAC